>PVHP010007050.1:0-58145 GCA_004024765.1 Zapus hudsonius | reverse complement strand
CTCCTCTGTGGGCTGTCTGTATTAGTCCTTGTGGCAAGGGATCCTGTATATCTTAGTACTCATCCCGGTCTTCCTGGCCCAAGTGTGTTGTTACTGATGGGTGCCATGCCTCCGGACAGTCTCCCCCACCACGGCTCTCACAATCTTTCCGCCCCCTCTTCCGCTCAGTTCCCTGAGTCGTGGTGGGTGAGTAATAAGGGTGTCTAGCACCCTTGCTACAAGAGAGTGTTGGTGTGAGGGTTAATAAATATTTATAGGGCTGGAGAGATGGCTCAGCGGTTAAGGCACTTGCCTCCAGTGCCTAAGGCCCCGGGTTCAAGACCCACATAAGCCAGACCCACAAGGTGGTGGCCCTGGTGGGATCTCTCTCTCTCTCTCTCTCTCTCTCTCTCTCTCTCTCTCTCTCTCTCTCTCTCTCTGCTTGAAAATGAATAAAAATATTTTTAAAATTTTATAGAATGGAGGGAAAAGACAAGAAAGGAAGAGAAGGATAGTAGCTCTTATTCTTGTGTATCAACCCATGTATCTATCCATGTTCACACCCAAACCAAGTGACGTAACTACCCATCCTTCATACTGCTAACATCATACACACAAAAATAACTTTGAACCCACAGAATACCCACTCTTCCTCCTCAGCACAAACCACATTCCTGTCTAATGGGAAAGATAGGAAATTAAAATTTCAGTAACAAAACCATAGTCGTTAGTAGGATCAGCTCCCAGGCCGCCTCTGATGGGCCAGCATAGGCCTTGCTCAGGTCAGTAGGATTTATATTGTCTCTGATACATGAGGCAATTAACATTAGGCAGCTAACTCTTCCTGTGCAAAGAGAGAGTGGCCTGAACAAGGGCTGAGTGGACAAGACTTGACCCAGGCAGAATCCCCCTCTGGATTGTTCCAGAAACAGTTCAGGCTTTCTCTTAGCAGTATGTCATTCTCTCTTTGGAGTTCAATATGCATCCAGGGCGCCACCTTGGAGGGAAGAGAAATACTAGAAAGGCAAATAAATTTCTCTGCCAGTCCACCCCTGAAAATACACACTGTATTTTGAAGAAAAGAAATTGGGACAGACACCTACATTAAGGAAGATGTTTATATTAAAATCCTTTTCTGTCTTCCCAAAACACTTAGCATTCATGTGATCCAAAAACTAAATTGCATGGTTAGTTGAAATGTACTCAATCCTGCACTTGAAATCAGGCAGTAAAAAAAAAAATGACATTATATGGCCATTTGTAAATGACTCCTAAAGAGATTCCTTTAATGTCATCAGTACAACAGAAGACAAAAACTAATTATACATGTCAACAATTACAGCATATTTTCATTTCTTCCCTACCTTTTTTTTCCCAACAGAAATGAGTAAGGAGGGATGGAGAAGAAGGGAAGGGATGGAGTTTATCTGGGCAGCAGAGTTCTGGTCTGCTTCCACGTCAGCAAGATTGATTTATCCTGGAGAGCCTCACTCTCGTTTACTAAACAACAATGATTCACACAGCGTTCCACAGCCACAATGGCAAAGTCGATTGGAATCTAGGTCCCCTAACATTTCTCCCTTCTTTCAGCAATTCTTCAGTATCCCAAGCTAAACTACTGAGTAAGGTTGCGACAGAATTCAGAAAAAGGAAATTAGAAAGTAACAAAGTTTGGTAAGCATGGAATTAAAAGCAGAGACATGTTTTCATCCTAGTTTTCTGTTTTGGCTTCAACCCTCTGAGCTAAGCAAAAAGACTCATTCAGTTTATGCAACCCATGATCACTATTGGTTTTCCCTTCATCATAAAATGAGCACTAGGAGCGCTCTACTGCTCACACCCAAGTCCAGAGAATGACAGGAGAAGGAAAGGACTGAAGGGCATGGGAGAGAGAAACATGAACGTTGGTGAATTCTGTTCAGTCCCCGGCAAGAAGACAGCTGATTCCTTTTAACACTTCCTCAACAGAAGAAACACACACACACACACACACACACACACACACACACACATTTGCTTAAAGCTCTGCCATGTATAAAGCATGTATGGAGGTGACATATGGTCCAATGTATTGTGACAACTGAGACTCAGGTTACCTGATTTTCTGTGTTTTAGCAGGAGAAGTTCCAAACTAGAATCTAGGCTCACTCCAAGGAAACATCTTCCTGGCCTACTGTTCAGACAAGTGTGATTCAAAGCTACAGAGTCAAAGACAGCATCATAAATCCATGCATGTTGCAGGGGGGGGGGAGTGGAAAGTGAGGATAACGTAAGAAAAGTAATTTTTGGGGACTGGTGAGATGACTCGGAAGTTAAGGGTCTTTGTTTGCTAGGCCTGCCATCAGGGGTTCAATTCCTTAATACCCATATAAATAAAGCCAGAAGCACAGAACACTACACACATCTGGAGTTTGCTTATATGGGAGGGAGGCCCAAGAGTTTCTATCCCTCTTTCTATTATTTTTTTACTTGCAAATTAGTAATAAAAATATTTTTTAAAAGAAAAGTTATTTCAAAATTTAACTATACCATTCAGGATATATATATATATATATATATATATATATATATATATATACAGTGAGGACAAATATGTAGCAATTTTTAATTAACTAATTAATTTATTTATTTAATATTTATTTATTTATTGTCCATCATGAGTTACATTATTTAATGGGCAAACAATGAGTTGTTATCCCCAGTTCCCCAATGCCCCTCTTCCTCATCCCCGATCAGCTGGATATCCTCCTCCGTGGACCGTCTGGATCAGTCCTTGGGGCAGGGGATCATGGATAGCCTAGGAGTCAGTCTGGTTTTGCTGGACCTAGTATGATGTTACTCAGGGGTGTCTTGCCTCTGGATATTCTCCCCCACCACGGCTCTCAGCAAAATTTTAAAAGATCTTCATGGCCAGAGGCATGTTGACCTCAGGATCTGAGCAGAACTGACATAGTTCTCTTTGGTTGATACTTGTCAAATGAAAGAAGAGAATTCTCAAGGCATTCTGTCCAGTTGATTTACTTTTAGGTTTTATTGTGCCTTTGTATATTTTTAATAAAGCACTTGTAAATGACTCCCCCAAAATATACTCTACATCTTTTCTGAAGTACTTGGAGTGGGGACCTAAGCCAGGGGTTGTATGATAATAGTCATCAACAAATCTGTAGCTTGCTCTTTGCAACCATCTATAAAATCTAGAAAGACAATTAATACTCCCAGAGAAAAGGATAGATTTTTCTGGATGCTCATTTTTTTAAGAAATATTTATTCATTTGCATGCAGAGAGAGGCTGATAGAAAAGAGACAGAGAGAGAGAGGAGATGGAGAATGGGCACACCAGGCCCTCCAGCCACTACAAACAAACTCCAGATGTAGGCACCACTTTGTGCATCAGGATTTGCATGGGTACTGAGGAATCAAACCTGGGTTGTGTGTAGGCTTAACTGCTGAGCCATCTCTCCAGCCCATGGATGCTAATGTTTTATTTTAAGCAGTGGTATTAAAGTTTTGCTTCTTGAAATACAAATGTGATGTTTCTAAGGGAATGGTCTATCTCCTATGACATAAAGAGGGGGTCTTTGGGACACTGTGGGCAATACTCAATGAATTGGTTCTAGGTTACTGTTGGTGATGCTGCCGATAGGAAAATATATTGTATGGTGGTGCTTTAACTCTTTAAATCACATGAATAGATAAAATTATAAATAAGCTCAACTCTAAAAAGGTATCTCTTATAAAGCCTTGTTTGTTAAGCTGTTGTCTGGAGAGATCTAAGAAGGGGCATGAAGACGCTATATCAGCTCCCCTGCATTGGATTGTGTGGGGAGGGGGCAGTCAGCACTGCTGTGAGTGGGTCAGGCAGAGATGGCTCTAGAAGACGCTCTTAGTAGCTACAGGAAACAGTGACATCCTACGCATTCTGCTGCTACCTCCCTGAGCAGCTGCTGTGGGGCTCCCCTTGGGGTTTGGCCACACTGCCCATGAAGTGGTATAAGTACTCGTCTCTTTTTCTGCCCACTAAGCAGTCCAAATGTGGCTGCAGGCAGAAGCCAAGGTGACCTTCGTGCCCAAATGAACCAGAAATGGGGGTGGGATGGGCCAAGAGGAGTTCATCACTTCTGCAGTCCTCAAAGGGCACAGAGCGACTGGCATCCCAGATGCCAGAAGGAGAGAACAGAGCCAACCTCAGGGCACAGCTCTCTGGCTCTGGATCTGGAGCCTAAGAAGGAGGGGACAGATGTCAGATGACAGAGACCTAACCAGATATGTGCCACTGGAACAGGGACCTCAAAATAACACAAGCACCAATGGATAAGTAGGTTGGCTTCCCTTTCCTTGAAAAGGATTCCAACTGAAATCTCTTATTTTTTTTTTTCTCTTTACTTGCTCAAAGTTACAGGCAATGAGAAGATAACAGTATAAACGTAGATGTCTAGAAAAGTTTCCTGAGTGAACCTTAGATGCTTTACAAATTGGGTTTCATTAATAAAATATACAATTGCCAGACTATGGGGATGATAGTTAACTAAGTCCCAACGCAGCCTTCATCCCTCACCATGGTCACATGGTAGAAGCTAGCCTGAGCAAAGCCACAAAGACGTTGTGTGGATGAATATTATCAACTACAAAAGTATAACAGAATGTTTGGAGAAAGAAAAAAGATATTGTTGGGTTTTACTCATGTGTTAATTTACCTTAACAAACATAGATAATTGGCTTCAAAATAATAATAGTACTCATCACTGATAAAGAACCCTCAGTTATCACTGAAACCTAAC
This sequence comes from Zapus hudsonius, assembly GCA_004024765.1. Classification (NCBI taxonomy): domain Eukaryota; kingdom Metazoa; phylum Chordata; class Mammalia; order Rodentia; family Dipodidae; genus Zapus; species Zapus hudsonius. The sequence continues at coordinate 53,388 of PVHP010007050.1, read as the reverse complement.
CAATAGAGGTCAGATTTGCCTGTGGCCACAAAGCCAAAGGCTGCTGAGGCCCTGCCTCCAAAGGCCAATCCAAGTTATGCAAAAACAAATACCTCTACGCCTCAGAAACACAGGGTACAAAGTACATTCAACATTTGGAACAAATAGAATCTAATAAATATAGCATCATCCATCTATGAGCCCATGAAGACAGTCAAGAGAAGCAGACAAAACTATGCTGCCGATGGAAATAATTTAAAAGGACCACATACTCTGAACCTCTGTGTGTGGGGTGGGGGTGTCAAGCACATTCATGGGGAGAGAGAGATGGTTCAGATCATGTGCTCTGAGAGCCAGCCTCAGAATTCCCACGATGAAGGCAGAAGGAGTATGTATGACAACTGTTTGTATGACCCTCTTTTTCTTTAACCCATCTGGCAGTACACATGTTTCACACAATCTCCCTTTACAAAAATTCGCAGCTCTATGGACCCTGCCAGTTCTTTCAGTGCCTGAGAACCGGTGGCATTTCCCATGATTCACTGAACTCTACGTTATAAAACCTTGAATACTCCTCTTTGGAAATCACAATATTCCCTAAGAAGAAAAACTACTTTTCTCCAAGGATCCTACTCGATTTCACCAAATTGCCACTTTAGCTAACATTAGTCTTGCTGAAGACTGAAGGGCTGAGCTTTTTTAAAAGGATGATCTGGGATATAATGGTCTGGTGCTCCATCCTTCCCAATAGCCATCTACCTTCATTCAGATTTGCCCTTCACTCATGTGACCTCCTGGCTGTTAATGAATATTCCCCAGCTTTATTCAAACGTGGAGGAAGCATGAGGGGACATGATTCTTAGCATTTGATCAGAGCAGCTAAGTTCCTGGAGTTAAATGGAAGAAGGCATTCACCCCCGCGGTTAGCACAGAGCAGTCAGGACACTGCTAATATCTCAGTGTGGCCAAGCCGAGTGGGAACTCTACTGAACAAAACCGGTGCAGGAATAAAAATACAGAAATCCAAACTTGGGCTGGGATTCCATGTTTCATGCAGGCAGGCATGTGCATTAGAAGAACTGTATATTATAAGCACTCACAATTTAGGTAGGAAAGGAATGGGTCCCTGAGGTCGAAGCTGAAGTTTCTAGAACCTGTAACTTGTGTAATTGCCTGATGGGTGAGTTCCAGCCATTCCCCTAAGTGCATTTTAAAATAGAACTTTGACACGGTATTTATTTACTTGTAACACTTCAACTAGTAAACAGCCAGGAGTCTATTCTCTTTTTATTTGGCAGGAGGGCTCCACCGCCACACAAAACATCCCCCAGCCATGAAAAATGAAACCCACAAATGTAACATTAGCAGCCAGCTGTCAGAAGAAAAATGAAGAGAGGCTTGCCAGTCTGGTCACTTCACAGTTAAGTGTTCAGGAGAGGGGCTGAGTGTGGGTGTGCACATGTGTGTGTGTGTGTGCGTGTGTAAATGAAGAGACTTCCATGTTCAGTGGTCAGAAATGTAGGCTGGTGCAGGTCGTGATGATGGTAGAACGCCTGGGGGGGAGGGCGTTGGGGGGAGGGCGCTGGGGGGGGCTCAGAGTCATCAATGGACCAATACAGCAGACCCTCCCTCCCTCTGTTGCTAATCATGCAAAGCTGCTCTCAAGGGTGAGAAGTGTGATAGAGATGACACACTCGGGAGACAATGTATTATACTGGAAGGACTTTGTGTTCTGTCTGCGTGTGTTAGCAATAAGAGGGCTGTGGATGCCAGCCTAGGAGAGAGCCTGTGTGCGTTTTCATTCTGACCCTCATAGATTCACTTTATGGTCTCCCATCTCGTCTCCCCAAACAGAGAAGCAAAACGTCTTCCAAGTAAACAGCCCGGCTGAGGCGAGTCAGTCCTCCAAGCATGGACACTTTGACCATTCTGAGCCAGCATGGCTATTAACCCGTGAATTCTCTCTCAAGCGCATTCTTCTCTCCTCTCTCTCTCTCTCTCTCTCTCTCTCTCTCTCTCTCTCTCTCTCTCTCTCTCTCTCTCTCTCTCTCACACACACACACACACGCACGCACGCACGCACGCACACACACACACACACACCATTCCCTCCCACACGTAAGGGCATTAGATCTGTAGGGCTATTCTGCAAGAGCCAGCATATAGACAGGAGGAGCATCTACCCAGCTCCATCCTAAAGTTAAAGCCAATTTCCTCCTGGAAGCTGGGATGCAGTGGTATCAGCACCTGAGCCTGGGGACAACGAATATTCCGAGTTTATGGAAAGAACCCAGCTTGGTCTCTGTTGGCAGACACGCACCTCGGGGGCCCAGCACACCCTGGAGCCCAGCGCACCGCACCCTGAGCTCCAGCACCCCAGTGCCCAGCACATCCCCAAGCGAGCACCCCGCACCCCAGTATCCAGCGCCCCCTGTACCCCGCGCACCCCTGTGCCCAATACATCCCTGAACCCCGCGCACCCCTGTGCCAGTGCACCCCTGAGATCCGCGCACCCCCCAGCTCCTCGCACCCCTGTGCTCAGTGCACCCCTGTGCCCAGTGCACCCCTCCGAGCTCCGAGCACCCCAGAGCCCCGCGCACCCCCGTGCAATGCGCACCCCCAGGCCTGAGCACCCCTGTGCCCAGTGCACCCCCAGAGCCCCGCGCACCCCGTGCCCTGCGCACCCCCAGGCCTGCGCACCCCTTGGCGGCCAGCACAGACACCCCTGAGCCCCGCGCACCCCGCGGGGTCTCCAGCGCCCCTTCGCCGGCGCCCACACTGCAGCGAGTCCCCCGCGCGGTCTGGACCCGCACCTCCAGCCGAGCACTGCGCGCGTCCAGCACTTGTCCCCAAGCCCGGCCGGGTCCAGTGAGTCCCCGAGCGCCGCTGACCCCAGGCCGGGGTCGCCGCAGGCTCCCCTACCTTGCATGGAGAAGAGGGACACGAAGAAGCCCAGCACCCAGACGCTGTGCAGCCAGTAGGTCCTCATGTCTCCGCCGCGCTCCGTGCTCCCTGGTGCGCTCCGGCCGGCCTCGCCTCCTCGTCGCCCGGGCTCCTGCGCTCGCTCTCTCGCTCGCTCGCTCGCTCGCTCCACGCCGCTCCTGACGCACGAGCCACGGTCCCGGCGCAGCCTCGCTCTCCTCTCCCGGCTGGATGCTCGCTCGGCAGCCTGGGGCGGGTGTCAGCACGGCCAGCCCCCGCTCCCTGGAGCTCTCCCGTTCGCTCTCCTCTCTCACTCTCTCTCTCCAAGCCTCCTCTCCCTCGCTCCCCTGCAGCTCCAACTAAACGAGACTACTTAAACAAGCAGCGCCTTATAGGACCCGGAGCCCGGCGGAAAGGGCCTCATGGCTGCCATCTAGTGCGCGCAGGCCGGCAGCGCAGCGGCCCTGGGTTTGCTGGTGCGCCCTTGGTCCATCCAAGGCCACCCAAGTCATCCCCTTTGCTCTCCGCTGACAGGGCTCTGGCCTTCCTGAGACCTTCACTTGACCTTGGCGGTGGGGGTAGAGGGGAGTCGCATAGATCTGACCTCTTCCTTTCTTCTTGGAACTTATGACTTCGGACTCCATGAATCCTTTTGTCTGTAAAATCCTTCTGTCTCTCTAAGGAACCACGAAGGCTCCTCCAAATGTCACCTTGACCCCCACCTTGAAATTCCAGTGACTATCGGGAGCTTCATCTGACCTTGTTTGCATGCTACGTTTCAGTTGCGCACCTGTTCATCAGAGATGCACCTGACTTCGAAGCGCAGCTGAGAACAGTCCTGAGATGTCTGACCTTCTCTCCATCAGCACCCCTGGGTCGCCCACGCCTCTCTGTTCCATGTTACTCTCTGTTTCTTCATCTGCTACTTGTTTGTCCTGATAAGACCCCGCAGCTCTCAGAAGCACCTTGTACAATGGCTAAGACGCGGATTTTGGAGCCAAGTCTGTGTGCATTCAAGTTCTACCCTGACTTGAAACAAACTGTGTAGTCTCACAGGGCCTTAATGAGTATAACTCATGAGGTACTTAGTAAACGGGTCAAGGGGTAGTGTTTTTCAAGGCTAAGCCTAGATTAACAGTAATGTATAACGCAGTAGGCTGCTTGGATGGTAATTAAACCAACAACTCAGATCCATGAGAATCACAGTGAATAATATAATAAAACCTTAAGCTAGTTACTAGGCAAACCTAGTGTACACATTTGGATTGTTATCTTTAGGTACTTACAGTGCCCTTTAATGATGGAAACATTACCAGAACTACAAAATGCCAAGTTGTAAGAAATTCTCCAGCTTATCCATTTGAGTTTCTGACTCTCAATGCCACTATTAATATTTTTAGCCACACGGTTCTTTAAACTATCCCTTTTTGGTAGTGGGCTTGGGCCTCTTCCCATAAGATAAGGAAAAGGTACCATTTGCACAACATCTCCCTTCACGGTGACAACCACAGATATCTCAGAAATCCTCCATTTCCCATGGCCATTAGGAATTAATTCTTCCCACTTGGCCACCCCTTCACCCCCATGATGAGGGGCCATATATCTAGTCTAAACACTATTATTGAAGAACATGAATCTGAGAGAAGTCTTATGACATGTTATGCCATACATTACAGATTTGTGTTTGCCAGAACCAAAAGAATTGATGACATCACAGTTTGTAATCCCCCTACATTATGCACAAAACGACATCCAACAATTATCTCAAAATTGTTTAGACGTCTGCCTACGGCATCTAGTGCACTGGGTATAATATGCATTTGTTTCTGTATTGTTCTAAAGAATCAATTTTCACTCTAGTATCATGTTTTCCCAATTCAATTGTAAATACCCCTTACATCATTTCTGTACTTTACAGAGTGTTCAGAGAACACTAGAGTTAGGAAAAATAGTTCTTGAATAGACCTAACAGGTGAACAACTACTTGGATCCAGAGAGAGTTTATGAATTCACATATCAATTATCCAAATATCATTATAAGTTTTAAAGTGTAATATGTACACTTTAAACAGAAATTTTCATAAATATTGTTTCCATGGGACAAGATTGTGCCATGCCTACTTCTCATAGCTTTCATTTAGTTCAGAGTCAGTATTTGCAGAGTAGAAAAATGGCTCTCTAATTGATTCAATGAAGCTGCATGTAGAAACTACATAAACAAGAGTTATAGAGAACCCGTGCCTGGAAGCATTTATTTGGGTATGGATAGGGCTATGAGTCAGACCAATACATTCTCAGAGCTGAGTAACATGTAGCTTTCATGTGTGTGTGTGTGTGTGTGTGTGTGTGTGTGTGTGTGTGTGTGTGTACAGACAAGTGCACATGTACAGGGCACTCTATTGGAATTATATGATTTTAAAACTTTGCCCACATTATGTGAAGTTCACTTCATATAGCAGTATGAATGATATCTGTAATATTAGAGAAAGACCCACCTACATATGTTTGAATGTATTGTACATCTAGCTAGAAAATTCATAAATCTCCTTCATCAACTACAACAACTTTCATATCCATATCAACAGCCACATTCTACATCACTCTTCTGGCTACAAAGTGAGCTGTGACATAAAAAAATAAATAAATCATAGACATAGAAGCTTTTCACAGCTTTTATCTAGGGGCATTTTATTACCTTTCCTGAAACTGCCTTCCCATCCAACAAAATCTCAAAGTTTACAAAAGCTATCAACTTCCACTGCTAATTTTCAGTGATGGTATTATACTTTGCTCCAGGGATCTTTCTTAAATTACAGCTAAAACATTGACATCCTCTCAAATGACTTGTGGGGTTTTTATTGGGGGGAAGGGGTATTATTCAAAAATTCCTAGAGGTTTAACCATACCCCAACCCATTTACTTGACTGCATTCTCTTCTTCTAAGTAGAAGAATCCAAAAGAAACAAAATTAGATTCATATCTATAAAGATACCTTTGGTTCAAAAGCACCAACTCTAATACTCTAAAACTCTAATACTCTAATGAGGCACTGAAGTGTAAAGAAAGGTGATGTTTCATTGATTATTGATTGGTTTTCCTATGTTTACCCTTTCTGTACTAGAGCTGACCCCTGCCCTTTAAGCTGGAGAACTTACACCCTAGAGCAGAACACAAAGGCCCTTCCTTCTTGTCTCTGCGGTGCTCTGGCTGCCTGGCCCTTGGCAAGATATTGTGGTATATGCAATCTCTCCCACAGTGGACTTTGCAATCTGGCTTGAGGGTTCCTTTTGACTCCCAATGGCTGCCAGAGCAGCTTCACAGATCTTAGAAAGCGATACTTAATATATGTAGAAGCAGAAAACGAAGAACAAAGATACAGATTTTCAGGAGTTTCTGAAATGAATGCCTGACTGTGGAAGGAACGAGCTAAAGTGAGTAGCAATGTTTCTCTACTAACAATGATAGAAGTGAGTGCAAAATGGCTTCCTGTGCATGGTGAGAATACATACAGCAATAGAGAAGATTTTGGATACTAGTGGTGTGTCTTCTTGCTTTTAATTATTTTACCCTGGAAGTATATTGTTAAGAAAGAAATTCTGGAAATTGAAGTACATGGAACTTGAGGTGTTAAGAACTAATCAGAAAAGCTTTCCTCAAGGAGCTTTAGTGCTCAATATGTCTAGAGGCGAGGCAGGGAAGTGTTGAAGAAAACTCCACCCATGTCATCAGATAGGTGTGGGGTTTTAAGTTCATTCACCACGCGACCATAAGTATTCTGAGAAAGATGGTATACATCAACCTCATGCAGCATGGCCTATCCTCTGCCTTTCTCTGGAATCCTCCCCCTCTTCCACTCTTAGAAGAATGGCCAGGAATTCCAAAATACAAGCCATGTGGTTGATGTCATACACCTAAATTTTTAAAAAGTATAGAACTCAACCCCTTCTGATTCCTACCATTGGGCTTTAACTTCCTACAAAGCTTTACAAAGGTTCCTCACCAACCTTCTTCCATAAAATAAAACTTTCTTTTATACGTTATAAAATAAAGAACTCACACCTTCTGATTCCTATCATTGGGCTTTAACTTCATGCAAAGCTTTACAAAGGTTCCTCACCAACCCTCTTCCATAAAATAAAACTTTCTTGTATGTTATAAGGGGGAAAAAAGTCCAAAGTTCAATATGTAGAAGGATTGGTTAATTTTCCTGTCCAATGAAGAATTTTGCTGAGGTGGAAGGTGTCAGAAATAAAGAGATGTAGTGCCCCCAACCCCCACACTCATACACTTTGAACCAAAGTAAATTTTTTTTGCCTGAAAATATCTCCATTTGCAACTGAAAAGAAAATAAGTGATTCCGGCTAAAGAAATTGCTTTTGCCATTAGGATGCAAATGCCAAGCAAATTTGTAGCCCAATAAATCTTTTGGGCATTATATAGATATAGTCTTAGAATTTCTAAAGCCCAAGCTATAAAAGCAAATAATATAAAAAATAGATCCTATAAATTCCAAATCTATATGACACTTTTGTATGCAAGGCTCAGGGGGACCAAACACCCTTTAAAGAATAAGAAATTGCAGGATCTGAAGAAGTTAGAAAGGTCTCTGTTTTGTTCCTCTGTACCTTCTGCTTTTATTGTAGCTTTAGCAATTACTGGAGCACCACACCAGGAAGTAAGGGGATTGCAGTGGCAATGGAATTTATGAATTCTCTATCTTTAATCTTACACCCTGTGTTGATTACTGCCCATGATGAAAGAACATGAACAAACTGGACTCGGAAGAAAGGTTTTTGGCATGGTCTGTTTACCAAAGACCACGAACGTGGACTTGAATCCAGATTGGAATAAAGCAAGCAAAAAATCTATGGTGTTATCTGAAATATTTCTCAAAGGATCATATGGCAAATGCTTCCTCTCCAGTCTGAGGTGTTAGTGTAAGTTGATAGAATGTTTAATGGTTGAGGCCTTGATGGAGAAAGTTCACTGAGTATGAGCCCTTGATAGTGGTATTGGGACCATGGACCTCTCTTCAGTCTAATTCTTCTGGCTCCTGGAAGGCGAGAATCTTGTATGAAAAGAAAGAGAGAGAGAGAAGAACAAAAGAAAGAAAGAAAGAAAGAAAGAAAGAAAGAAAGAAAGAAAGAAAGAAAGAAAGAAAGAAAGAAAGAAAGAAAGAAAGAAATTTTCAAAAATATATTCATAATGATTTTTTTCAAGGGAGGGTCTCACTCTAGCCCTGGCTCAACTGAGACCCTCCTACCTCTGCCTCCCAAGTGTTGGGATTAGAGGCATGTGCCACCACACCTGCTTAATAATGATATTTTTTCTAAAATTACAAATACATTATCTCTACTTGATTTTGACCCATGTCTTACAAATGCACACTCACCACTATTTTGATGTAAGTCCAAGGCCTTTTCTTCGAATATGTATATAGGCCCCTTAACTTGTATACAAAAAACTTTAAAAAACGTATGAAAAATCTGAGAATGTAATTTTTTTTCTATTTTCACTGAGCATCTTACAGTTGTCTCTTTCCTACCTAATTTAACTACATTATGCTTAATTGCAGTGCTGGATATCAAACTCCAACTCAGCCATATTCCCAGCTCCTGAGAGCATGTTTTTTCAAATTATTATTATTATTATTATTATTATTATTATTATTATTATTGGTTTTGGTGTTTTGAGGTAGGGCCTAGCTCTAGCCCAGGCTGACCTGGAATTAGACTCAGGCTGGCCTAGAACTCACAGTGATCCTCCTACCTCCACCTTCCAAGTACTGGGATTAAAAGTGTGCACCAACACACCCAGCGTTTTTCCAACTTTTTAAGTGACAATTTAAATACATGTACAAATATATTTTGATAATACTCTCTAGTATGTGTTTGGTCCCCTATCCTTCCTCCTTCCACTGAACCCCTTCTTTCCAATTATTTTGTTTGTTAGGCTTTTTTGGGACAATCTTATACATGCACAAACTTTTGCAGGTGTCCAAAGCATTTTTTCATTGGACATCAGTGTTTCCTTTTTGCTCTCTTTATTTACTTGTTATAAATATTAATTAAAACATGTGATTACAATGATGTGCCAATCTGGCATAACTATATTTGAAAAATCTATGTTTTTTTCAGTTGGGTGAAGATATGAAACAGCAGATGAGCAAGGAGAAGCTGGGTGCTGAGGTCGGCTCTGAAGCCAAACTCAGCCATGACAGAGTGATAGAGGGAGATGACCTGACTAAAAGATTTTCTCCTACAATGAAAATAAATCAAGACATGATTGTCATTGTATATTGATGATCTCAAAATGCATGAAAGATATTGACATCTTACAATAAAGCATGTCTGAAACAATAAACTAACCCCCATGTGTGGTCCTCAAATACATTCCCAAATCTCATGTTTGTGTTAACAAATAGATGCCTATATTTTCCCACCTATAAAATACACCTAACTACACTGTTGTAAGAATGCAACACTAGAATAATGAATTCCTGCTAACACTATGTCATGAGCATGCATTTTATTTTCTTATTTCCAGAGTAGAAGAAGTCTATAGATAATTTAAGACACAAGCAGTCATTGATTATATATCATAGACAAGTAGAAAAATAATAGAGTTAGAAATATAGAACTGGTGCAGAAGTACAATAGATGTAGGTGACACGTGATCATTCACAGACATGACAGGAGCTTACAAATTAGTAATAATAACAAGAATCCAATTAGTCAGTAACAGCGATGTCAGAAGGGGCAGAAACCATCAAAACATGGACTTAAACTAAAATGTATATATGCAAATAAGATTTCAGCACATTTGTTTCTCACTCTGCCAGACACTATGATCAGGCTTCCTTAGTCCTGTACACACAACCACAACCTCAGACACTGTGTGTAACAAGACATTTGCATTCTTACTTTTAACAAAGACTCCCTTGTGCACCTTGCTGTCAGAGAGTCAAGATTTCTCTAGGAGGCTTTTTTTTAGCAAGACAGACACAGGAGCTGGTGTCTGTAATTATGTTGAATGTATCAAGTACATGACTGTTATCTGTAACTTGCTGTTGGAAGGTTTATGTCACACATTTATGGATCTTCCCATGTATGTAGCTATACAATTTTTGCCATATATATATATATATATATATATATATATATATATATATATATATATATATATATATGCACATGTCTGTGTGTGCCTGGGGTTGTAGTGCAGTAAGAGAATAGCATTTCTCTTCAAGAAATAAACATTTATCAAGTTAGACTGACTATTGGTCCGGAACTTCTGTCAAGGTCAAGGACTGCTGAAATTCCAAAAATGAGATTTCTCATGGTTGGGTGCTATAGTCTATCAAGTGCTTGATGAATGCGCTCGCCTGGCCAGGCTCAGAGCCGCTAAGTAAACTACACTCAGATTTTATATCCACTCGGGATCTTGCAACTAGATCTTAACCCAGTTTGGCAACTGATCCTCGCATAGCAGACGCTTCCAAATTTTGATTTGGTGCAGTGGTTATGTTTTGCTTCATTTCACCAAGTTATGTGGGTCTCTTCGTCTTTTCTACCCTTATGCCTCTTAGCACTCACTACTTAGTGGTTCTTTCGAACTGAGCTCACTCTCTGTTGCTCCCAGTGTTAATGGGCACACAATCTCTAAAGACATGAAGCCAATTTCATTCTAAAGAAGCATGCCATACAAAGGGTCGAATCATTCTTTGGCTTACTTTCAGTAGGGTGGGGGGATAGAAGCCGTTATAGTAATAGTTCATTCTCCATTATCTGTCCAAAAAGTGACACTCCCCAAATATTTAATTATTTTCCCTTTATTTGTTTTACATTTAAAATAATGCCAAGCAGGGACATCTCAGGACTATAATCGTGTGACAACTTACATGGAAATGAGATATTACCTGGCAGTTATTTTCTAATGACAAATATCTTCCTTCGGCTCCTTTAGCGCAATCATTCATGGCAACCTTAAATCCATCAAACTAATTTCTTACCATGAACTAAACTCAATTCTTATTAGGATGCCTCCTTCCTGCCAGTTCATGGTTTCTGGATCATTCATTTGCCTCATAACATGTTGTTTCATATAATCCTTCTCATTATAATAAATTCTTTCCATTCTTATATGTTTGTTATTTGGAAGGGCCCTGAGATGTTATGTTTCTGCTTTCAGTGTAGCTATCATGTGATTGGATGAACAAATCACACTTTGCTCTGCCTCTGTCTTTAAACAGACTGTTAAGTAGATCACTTAGCATCTCCATATGAACTTACATAGGAAAAATCAAATTCAAGCACTACATGTGAGACCATTGTAGAGATTTGGCAATGTGTTATTCCTGAGTTCTTCTCTGGTGCATCCATGGACTTGAGGAGGAAGACAGATTGAACTGAAGGCAAGTATTAAATGAGAAAAAAAATTCTTCGTTAGAAGACTTGCATTCTTATAATTTAAAGCTCTTTTTCAACAACCAATATACACATGACAAAGCAACTTGTCATACACGGTAATTGTAATTTCAGAACTGTCTACCTCCATGATGACAGTATTCACTCCTGGGCTTTTTGACACAAACCCTGACTAAAGAAAAGCAGTTGCTTTTAATTACTAGTAAACATAAATTATTTGAATTTATCTTAACGTTTTTATTGGCTTAAAATTATATATATATATATATATATATATATATATATATATATATATATATATATATAAACACAACAATGTGCTCAGTATTATAGGTTATTAGATAAAGCCTTTGAATCCATAATGACATTCCCTTGAAATTATCTTTGTCTTCTTCTCCCCAAATAGGACCCAAAGTATAAGTTTATGTGTTAGTACTTAGCCAGACTTGGACCTCTCAGTCTTCTCAGTCTCAGAAGACCATGAACAGTTGCTGTTTATAGAGGTCAACAGCAGGGAATTCTAAGTTTTGTAGGCCAGTAACTGACTTGAAAGTAACTTACTTAAATTATCATATCTAAACAATCCATATGTTATATTAAATGTACCGAACTCTGTTCTCAAGGAGCTCATGGCTGCCTTTGAGAAGAGGAAAGCTGATGGCGACTGTTTTTCAGAGTGATTGTGAAGAACACGTCTCTTTCTGCTTCCCGAATTCTCCAGGGTTGATTTACATCTGTAGTGGAGACACAGGTCAGAAAGCTATTCATCTGCCTGTGTAAAGACAGGCTTTTTAGACATCTCATTCCACTTAATCAAAATGCCTCAGTAGAGTTGGAATTCAAGGATAGTTTTGAAGAGAGAAAGGCGATGATTTCACTAGCTCATCTGAGGCTTGGAGGAGACTACTTGGCCATCTGTGCTTATCTGACTGAATCATGGGTAAGTTACCCTGAGTGGCTGCAATTGTTGGTACGAGTGCACTAGAGTCGTACGCTACTATGGAAACAATATCCCTGCGTTTACATTATACCTTCTAGGGGGTCTTTGCATCAGGAGTGGCCATTTCAAGTACAATGTAAGGCTAGGAATTGCAGTACACTATCAATAACATACCATCTTTTCAAAGGAAAATCACTAATGGCTAGAAGGACTTTTGGACTCCACAAATTCGAAAGGAAGTCATTGTACAGGTAAATGCATCCAAGAAAGGATTTAGTATGCTGCTATTTCAGGGAAAAAATTGTATGAAAGAATATATTCCAGTCACTTACCTTCTTCCTAGAAATAAACTGTAAGGACCTCAAAAAGAAAGCTCGTCTATTATCATATTTTTTTTCTTTGAAATTCATCTAGAACTAATGCCATAAAAATTTCAGAGTGTATTCCTCCTTCACATCAGAAGCACCAGAATTCAACGTGTGTGTCATTAAGCTCAAGGAGAATAAGATACACTGAACCATCACAGTGGGTTCCTTGACCTGTAAACACAAAAGCTGAATTGTAGAAAATATTTCAGTTATTCCCATAATACACATCCATAGAGAAAGAGAGAGAGAGAGAGAAAGAAAGAGAGATTGATATACAGAAACCCACAGAGCATATCAGTGACTTTCTCTTCTGTGTAGCAATTTTAATTAAATGAGGTTTTTTAAAGAATTAGCTTAATAATGTAAAATTAAAAAATACTGAAAAGTGAAAAAAACATTAAATATTATTCCACAGCTTCTCAAATGAAACATCCGTGTGATTTTGGTATTTTCCCTTGTATCATTACTTAGGCTGAATTTAAGCAGTGCTATTTTGCATTACTAAGGAGTCGACTCATAATTAATTTACTCTAGAAGAGTAAAATAACTTAGAAGGGATTATTGAGTCCAGCTGTAGTACACTGAAACCGTTCTCATCTTTTTTGGATGCATTTTACCAGATTCCATTTATAGCGATAGAAACTCTCATAACTAAAAAGAATCAAATTGTCAACTCCAGCTGCTTCTTTTTAAAAAAAAATATGAGAGAGAGAGAGAGAGAGAGAGAGAGAGAGAGAGAATGGACACACCAGGGCCTCCAGCCACTGCAAACCAACTCCAGAAGCATGTGCCACCTTGTGCATCTGGCTTTACTTGGTTACTGGGGAATCAAACTTGGGTCCTTCTGCTTTGCAGGCAAACACCTTATCCGCTACACCATCTCTTCAGCCCTCTCTATTTGGATATTTTAATAAATGTCAAAGCATCTCAAAGAAAAAAGTCTCATTGTTTGCAAAAGTGACATAAGTATTGAGTGGAAATCTTAATCTATTTTATGTTATATAAGGAATCAACTTTTTCTATATTTAAATACCTTCCAAATTGCAAGTAACACAAAACTCTTATCTAGAGTTGTTTTGTTCTTCTAGTCTTTTTACAAGATTCTATCTCCCCTTCCATAAAAAAGGGACTAAATATTGACTGTCTCCACTTCCTGTGAGCAGCTCAAGCAAAGATGGTGTATTTCTTGTAGCTCTGTGTTCCTGGGAAGAAACTCAGGTGAGAGGCAGGTCAGGTGTGTTCCAGAATATACTCAAGGTGCATGGCATTTAACTTTTCTAGAAGCCAAACTTTCATTAAGGGAATGAATTTATAAAAGCTCCCTGATATGATTCTTACCGCATGGTAAGGTATTCAGAAATATTAGTTCTTCTTTCTCCCTCACTCGCTCTCATATCGCCAACTATTACTGGAAAATAAATAAATAAATGGCAGGGGACTGAGGAGATGGTTCAGTACATAAAATATCTGCTGCTCACAAAGATGCTAGGTGGGAGTGGTGGTTGCCTGTTATCCCAGAACTCATGAGGCTGAGACAGGAGCCTCCCTAAGCAAGCAACCATCAACCTAGTGAAACTGGTGAGCTCTGAGTTACAGTGAGAGTCCTTGCCTCAGTAGATAATGTGGAGAATAATGAAGGAAAATACTCAAAGTCAACTTCTGACTTCCACGAGCATTTACAGATATGTATAGCAGACCTGTATACATGTGCATGCACACGCCCTAAAAATATGCACACCGGCCATACACATGACAATGAGCAATAAATAATTAGAAATCATCAAAAAAAATAAATGCACCTCCTTCCCTGACTTCCTCACTAATGTCAGAGCAGGCCTTCTTTGTTGAGAGAAATCAAATTAGTGAGTAAATGGGAAAAGATGAACAAAATTTTTAATGTCATCTAACAAAATGAAATATTCCTAAAATGCAGAGGGGATGAGGAGAGCTCCAGTGAGTGAAGGGACTTAAACATCAAGAGATGATTCTTCGGAGCACTGGGGAGGAAATCGATGAAATAAATGACAAAAGATTGAAAGAATAACTTTCCAAAATGTGAAAAGCAATTCTAGTATCCTTGGTTAATGTCATGGTTTGATACAGGTGTCCCCCACAAACAATTGAATGTGTTCTGATAGATCAATCCTCAGCTGATGGCAGTTTGGGTTTTACAACCTCGATGAAGCTGTGTTGTTGGGGGTGGGCTTATGGGGTTCCCCTTGCCAGTGTTTGGCACACCTTCCTGCCGCTGTTTGCAGTGCTGTGGCAGAGGTGATGTCCAGCCCTCTGCTCATGCCATCGTTTTCCCTGCCAGAATGGAGTCTCCCCTCAAGTCCGTAAGCCAAATAAACCCATTCCTCCACAAGCCGCTTTTGTTTGGGTTCTTTCTGTGCAGGAACTAGAAAGCTGACTGCAACAGTTAAATTTTGGGAAAGTGCAGAATCAAAGTTCAAAGTTTTACCTATATTTTGCTAAATTTTCTTTATTTTACATTAAGTAAGGACAAGCCAGTCAATCCTTTTTTGGTGATTCCATGAGAAACTCAAGTTCCTTAAGCTCCAGGACTTTCTAGGTAGAACCGACATGGGCAATACAAAGCTAAATTTGGAAGAATTCCTGTACTTATCCTCCATAAATCCCACTCAAACAAGAAAAAGAATTAAAGAGATCGGATTGTAAAGAGAAAAAGGTATTAGAAAAACATACCTTGCTCTCTTTGCGAAGGCCTACAAAATGCTGACAAAAATATATGTAATGCTTCACCATTCAATTCACCACTCAATAAATAAGGAAGCCAGAGTAACTAAAATAATCCGTGCAATAAAGAACCGAGGCATCCAGGGAGGGGAACCAGACTGAGCCTTTCTGTAGATGCTGAAGGAAGAGTTTGCTTTGTAAGCGCTCCTTGGATGAAAGGAAACCCAGATGAAGAATTTGACAAGGAAAGTAGAATTTAAAATTTTTTGAGGCTGTTAAATTGAGGCCTGTCTATTGACATTTTTTAAAACAATGGTATTAAAGAGCCAAATTCTATTTAATTCAGTTTTCTGCTGAAAGGGACAATGCAACCAACTTTATTCATGTTAGAAAGAAATGAACATGCCTCACTTTTCTCTATTATCCTTCCATTCCAAATGATGTGGAGGAGGGCTGGGTTTGCTTTTCTATCCATTGGAACCTACGACAATATGTGACACAAAATGCATGTCTCGTGGATTACCTAATGGATGATTAAGTTAACTATATAACTTATACATGGAAAACTCCCACCAATAGATGACTGTGGTCTATATTGACAGAACTCATTTATTTCAGACACTTAAAAGGAGAGGCCTGGACCACTTTTGTTTTAATTTTCTGACAAGGAGGCACCCATTGAAACAGAATCAGAAGTTATGAAGGATGCCCATGTCAAAGAGTGGTCAGCCGAATAGCTATTCATATATTTATTAGAAATTTGGTTCCTCGCCACTTTCTGTCAATCCAGTTACCAGTGGAAGCAATCATGATAAATATTTTATTGAACCGCTTTCATTTTAACATCAGCGGCGAGCGGGAGGCAGATGCTTTCAGAATATGCTGGGTTGGCTTTGCCATGAAGGTTGTTATGGCAGGAACCTCAATATCAGCTGGGTCTTGGGATCAACTAGCCTCATCAAATTTATTTTGTTTTTGAACTTTCATATAATAACTTTTAAATATTTTATCAATTCCTCTGAAGAAAGCACCCATCATACAAAAATCTCAAATGAAAACTGCATGATTGAATGATAATTACTCAACAATTCCCCTCCTGGGCATGACTACCCAACAAACCTGCTCCTCAGCCTTCCTCACTCCACCTTCTCTGCATGACATCATTATATCTCCTGGTCTTTCAGGATTCCAAGTGGCTTGAATGGATAGCTCTGGTCCACTGTGAACTCATCACATCTCTCCTCTACTTGGTGGCCCTCTTTCTGTCACTTGCGAAAGATCAGTCAGTTCTGCGTTGGACAACTTTAATCTTATGGTCACTGAGAAGAATATGAATTAACACTGCTGGTAGTGTGTTATTTGTGCTCCCTTGGGGTCCCAGGGGTGGAGAATGAATGATAAGGGGTCATTCAAGCTGAAGCTGTACCTATTTAATGTGGGGTTTTCACCTCAAATTCCAGGTTAAGTGAATTGAACTGTATCACAACCCAAATGGAGTGGTTTCAACAGGACTAAGAACAAGACACATTCAAAAGTCACTGGGATCAGGGTGACTGACATAGCTTGGCCTCTGCATCACAGCTGCAAGATGGGTGCAGAGGCTCTTGTCAACAGATCACAGCTGGCCAAGAAGAAAAATAAGCAAGAAAGAAGCAGGTGTAACATGTGCATCCCATGGACAAGCAGCCTGGCATCTGGCCCACAGCCTGCTGTGAAAGATGATTATTTTTCTGTCAATCCACAGTGCAGAACTCCCCTTCACTAAGCTCCTGCAACTGTGAGCAGGAGTCTACCCTGATGTCTACTTAGGCCTCAAGTGGAAGGAGTGACAGTCTTAAACATTCATTCACCAGGAAAGAAATCCACATGGAAAAGAGGCATCTCTGTATCACTTCTCTCATGGTTTGATCCAGGTGTTCCCCACAAACAAATGAATGTGTTCTGAGTGACAGATCCCCAGCTGATGGCAGTTTGGGTTTGACAACCTTTTTGCAGCTGTGTTGTTGGGGGTGGGCTTATGGGGGTCATAAGCCAGCTTCCCCTTGCCAGTGTTTGGCATGCCTTCCTGCCTCTGTTTCCAGGGCTGTGGCGGAGGTGATGTCCACCCTCTGCTCATGCCATCGTTTTCCCTGCCAGGATGGAGTCTCCCCTCGAATCCCTAAGCCTAGCAAACCCATTCCTCCACAAGCCGCTTTTGCTTGGGTTCTTTCTATGCAGAAACAGAGAAAGTTGACTACAACTTTCTTGTCCCATCAAGTCAGCTGATGATGAGAACTGGGAGAGCCAATCCAACCTTATGCCCTCGTTAGTTCTTAACATACTGGGGTTTCTCTTTTTCGAGGAAAGAACCCATACTGGGAAAAGGGAAGCTAACATCAAAATTACATTTTGATTGCTGGTTTGGAGATTAGAGCATGTTTATTCTAGGTGCCAGTCCACTTTTAACATTTATACCAAATCTATTTTAAATAAATCTCATTTTAACTGACACACAAAACACACACATATATATATGTATATATTTATACTTGTATATGTTTATATGTATGTATGTTAACATATATACATATCTGTTAACATATATAAAGTTTATATATATATATATGTATATATTAATGGCACATTTTGATCACATATGCATTTTATAAAGTTTAAATGTTTTAATATATCTGTCTCCTCAAACATTTGTCATTTATTTTTGGTCAAAAGATTCACAATCCTTGCTTCCAGCTCTCCCCCTTTCTACAGTGCTTGAAATCAAACCCAGGGTCATATATTTGATAGGCAAGAGGTCTACCACTGAGCCACATACCAGGCCCCTTCTGGCTTCTTAAAGTGTAAAATTAATTAATTTTGTCTTTAGCCACATTATTTGTGGGTTATTTTAGTCAGCCACACGCCGCTGGGATGAATGTCCAAACCAGGCACAGTTATGGGAGGAAAGGATTTCTTCAAGCTATAGATCCAGGGGAAGTTCCAAAATGGTGAAAGAAGTTGGCCCCCTTTCACAGGTCCAAGCAGAGAGAGAAAGAAGCCAACACCAACACCACACACACACACACCAACAAAACAGGCAGGTGATAGGGAAAATTTGTTTCCCCTTTATATAGCCTTAGGGTGGGGGTCTTGCAACCCTATCTCAGACTTGTTGGCTTCCTGAGTCTCTGGAATTTCCTTCCTGCACTACCCTTCCAGGAAGGAAGTTCATTCCTAGCTTCCCTGAGCTTCCTTACATCCTGCCCCCTATTGAGAGGACTGCCTTCCTGAATATTCTGAGACCCACCCAAGATTACTAAAAAGATCAAATTGACAACAAAATTTAACCATCACAGGGGTTGTATATTTGGCTTTTTTGCACCCAATTTACCATGTCTTAATGAACATTTCTCTCTCCTTCTCCTCCTCTGGTAAACATCATGATACCCTCATCTTCTAGGAAGCCTTTTATTTGTAGATTCACTTGTGAGTGAGAGCACTTGATACTTAATCTTAGCTCCAACTGTGGTTGCAAGTAACCAGACTTCCTTCTTTTATGTGGCTGAATAGTATTCCGCAATGTAACTGTATGACATGTTCTCTGGCTATTCAAGAGTGACTGGATATTTTCATCCTTTCCATTTCTTGGTTATTGTGAATATGGCTATTATAAATATGATTTCTGCCCTTTCAGCAGATACTGTTGGAGTCATCTTTGTGTTACTGGAACAAAGCAAGCTACCCAAAGCAGCTGATGGGAGGAAAGGTTTTAGTTTGGTTTAGTCTCAAGGGGAAGCTTCATGATGGCAGGGGAAAGCATGGCATGAGCAGAGGGTGCTGGATATCACCTCCTTGTTATAGTAGGTAGACAAGAGAAACAGAAGAGTGCCTATCTCGAGCAACGGCTGAGTATAATGCCCCTAAGCCCTTCCATCCACAACACACTTCTTCCAGCAAGTCCCCACCTCCCAAAGTGCCACCAGCTGGGGACCCAGCATTCAGAACACATGAGTCTGTGGGAGATGTCTGATTCAAATCACCACATAGTCTCAGTTATGGAATTGTAGAATCAGCTCTTAGTTTTTGAGGCTCCTCCATCCTGGTTTACACAATGGATGTATTTCACGTATAGCTCTACCAATAAGGCACAAGGATCCCCTCTTCCACACAACCTCACCTGCACTTGAAGCCATGCATTCTGGGACCAGATGGTATCACATTGTGTTTCTGGTTTGCAGTTCCCTGACAATTGTGATGTTGAACATTTTTTTCACATACCTGTTGGCCATTTTATAGTCTCTTAGGAGAAATGTCTATTTAGGTCTACTGTCCAATTTAATTGTGTTTTTTTTAAATTTGTTTTGTTTCATTATGATTGTTTTAAATCCCTTGTGCATTCTGGATATTGACCTTTGTATAATGTACAAATGTTCTTTTTCATTACAGGGGTCATCTCTTCTCTCCGTTTACTGTTTCCTCTGCAGCACAGAAGACTTTCAGTTGGATGCAATCCTAATTACTTACTTTCATTTTTGCTTTTGTTTTCTGTTTGTGAGAGCCTCAAATCTACTTTTTACTGTTATCCCAATTTTCAATTACACTGAGCAGTGAGAATGTTACAGGTTAACAACTCACTCCTCTAAATTTGAAGGACAGAATCATATTGTGCCTGACTTTCAAGACAAAAAAAAATGCTTGTCTAGGAATTTGTGTGGTTTCTGTTATGCTCTTTTTCACCAATCTTCAGAAAAAAAGCTACCAAAAAAGATAAACTCCTTATATGTTTGCTATATTAAATAATTATTAACATTTTATGATTCTGAAAAATTATGTATTCAGCTCAAAAGAATGGGAATGTTCTCTTACTTTGACTCTCTTTGCCTGTCTCTATGAGTCTGTCTCTCTCTGCTTGCAAATAAATAAATAAATAAATGATTTTTTTAAAAAAAGTCTATATCTAGTGTGGTGACACCCACTTTAATTCCAGCCCTTGGGGGGAGGGCAGAGGTAGAAATATTGTGGTGAGTTAGAGGCCAGCCAGAAACTACAGAGTGAGTTCCAGGTCAGCCTGGGCTAGAGTAAGACCCTATCTCAAAAAGACAAAACAAAACAATAATAATAACAGCAAATAAAATTAGTTATTCTTTTGTTATTATTGTTATTTCAAAGTAGGGCTTCACTCTAGCCCAGGCTGACCTGGAACTCTTACACCCAGACTGGCCTTGAACTCGTAGTGATTCTCCTACCTCTGCCTCTCAAGTGCTGGGATCAAAGACATGTGCCACCACACCTGGAAATAATAATAATAATAATAATAAGTAAATGGATGCTTAGCTAATTTAGAATTTCAGACAAATAAATTTTTTGTTACATTTGTTGTTTACATGCTTTTTTTTTATTTTTGTTTTTTTTTTTTCCAAGATAGTGTCTCACTCTAGCCTGGGATGACTTGGAACTCACTCTGTAGTCCAAAACTGGCCTCAAACTCACAACAATATTCCTACCTTGGCCTCCCCAATGATAGGATTAAAGGTGTATGTGATGATGCCCACCATTTCTTTTCTTTATATAACAATTTTATTTATTTATTTGTGGAGGGGCATGCGGGGATCTTCTGATGCTGCAAATAAACACCAGAACGATGAGATACTTTTTGCATCTGGTATTACCTGGGTCCTGTGGAATCAAACATGAGCTGACAGGCTTTACAAGCAAGCACATTTAAATGCTGTCTATCTCCCAAGCTCTTTATCTTCCTTCCCTGGGGTGCCCAGTTGTTTCCTGATTTTCTTTTAATGCAGGGAATTCACCCTGGTGAAAAACAGCTCTATAAAAATCAACATGTCTGTCCAAATATTTCAAATATGTTGCATACTATTTCTGAGATTAAATACTTAATATGAGAATCAGATGATGATTGTGCCATGTTGTGTAAGAAATTACTCTGAGAATGATGTGGGCAAGATTATGTCTAGTAGTAGACAAAAACTGATAGAACACATTGGGAAATCAGTGATTGATTTTTGCTTTCCTTTCTCTTACCATAGGAATTATCTGAATATACTTTTAATATTTCCACTTCTCTGAAAATGATGTAGAGAGACATTCTACCCTGATTCTGCCATTCTTGTAAATACCAAAACTTGAGTATCTATCCTTCTACCTCTGACCCTCTAGTGCTGGGATTAAAGGTGTGCACCACCACACCCAGCTAAGTTTAAATGTTTTAGTAGGGTAAGAGAAAATAAAAAAGTGAAGAGTGAAAAAAATTACCTTGAAGAAGTTTAATATTTATGCTATTATTTTCTTAGATTACCCACATTATTTCTCTCATTGCTACAATGAAGTGTGAAGGTATGTGTGCCTTCTCTCCACACCTAAAGTCAAAAATCTACACATTTATATAGCTATCATCATTCTCT
Source organism: Zapus hudsonius (assembly GCA_004024765.1). Taxonomy (NCBI): domain Eukaryota; kingdom Metazoa; phylum Chordata; class Mammalia; order Rodentia; family Dipodidae; genus Zapus; species Zapus hudsonius. The sequence goes on along the minus strand of PVHP010007050.1, from coordinate 31,658 downwards.
CAACTACTTTAATTAAAAACATGCTTCCTGATCTGGTTTGTTATTCCTTTGTGACACTGATATTTTTGAGGAATGAAGCTATTTATTTCACAGAATGTCTGTCATTTGAACTTGGTTTCCTCATGGCTATATTCAGGTTAGACAATCATAACAATAATACTACATACATTGTTTCACATAATTGTAGTGAGTATAGATCAGGAGAAACCTTGTATTGACTTTGTCTGCAATTGGTGATATGAAAATTGAACATTTGGTAAAGGTAGTAATTGCTAAAATTTCTCCTTTGTATTATCACTTCTTTTGTAAGTAACAACTAAACCATGGGCTCACATATTCCCCCATAATCTTTGATTTACGGCATTAGCATTCATTTATAAGTTATACATAGTTTATTTCCAACATGTTAGTTAAAAATGATGATTTTTCACAACTAAATTCTTAGATATTTTTACTTAGCAGTATATATATATATATATATATATATATATATATATATATATGTATATATATATATATTTAATTATCATGTTTGGGTCTCTGAAGTTGTTTACAGGAAGGCAGCCCTCTCAGTAGGGGACAGGATGTAAGGAAACTCAGGAGAGCTAGAAATTAATATCCCTTTCTGTGTGGGCAGTGCAGGAAGGAAATTCCAGAGACTTGGGAAGGCATTAAGTCTGGGAAATAGTTGCAAGACCTCTTGCCCTAAGGCTGTATAAGGGGGAAGAAATTCTTTCCTTGGTCCTCCTGCATGTTTACTGTTGTATTTGTGGTGTTAGTGATGGGTTTCTCTCTCTGCTTGGACCTGAGAAAGGGGGCCACCCTCTTTCACTCTTGAGGAACTTCCCCTAGATCTGTAACTTCAATAAATCCTTTCCTCCCATAAACTGTGCCTGGTTTGGAGAGTCATCCCAGCTGTGTGTACCTGACTATGAGAACCACAAACAAACCTTTTAGTTAAAGGTCAAAATTTCATTTTGTCCTTATAATATATCCCACTGGGAATACAGTCAGGGTATTTTATGTGTAGATTGCTTAGATTAACTTCTCTGTATTTGTATATACAATTACACATTTATTTATATTTGTGTTCAATGTTTTTCTGAAGTTCTTGGGTGAAATAGATTTGCTTGAACAATAAATTAACAACACTCAAATGTCAAATCAAACACTTTAAAATCTTTCTTACCTTTTATAATGTTTGTCCATATTGTCTTTAGGTAACATTTAATCTTCCTCTGGTTAAGAATCATTTCTTTCATTTGTTACTTTTCTTTCTGTTTTGGCTCAGCCTCATGTCTGACATCCATTCATGTTGTTGGTTTTATCATTATGCTTTTATTTTAATTGGGTTGTTCACTATATGAATATACCACATTTTACCTAGTTTTCAATTGATATTTATTTAAGGAGTTTCCAAATTCTGACTGTTGTGAAAAGGAAGCTATGGATATTATTTATTGAGAACTGTAACTTACTTTGGGAAAAAATTTAAATTGGGTAAAATGGAAGCTGTGCATATTGTTTTAAAAGAAATTTTCAGGACATAGAAATAGATTATCATAAAATGGATATTAAACCCTCAAATTTTAAAATGTTTGCTTTCAAATAATACCATTAAGGACACAATTTGTCAAACCATAGACTGAGAAGATGCTTTCAAAATATAGATCCCCAAAAAAGAATGGGTATTCAGTACATAAAACCTGTTGCAATTCAATACAAATACTGTTGCTGTCAGCTTTCTAGTTGCTGCACAGAAAGAACCTAAACCAAAGAAGCTTGTGGAGGAATGGATTTATTAGGCTTACGGACTCGAGGGAAGACTCCATCCTAGCAGGGAAAATGATGGCATGAGCAGAAGGGTGGACATCATCTCTGCCACAGCACGACAAACAGCTGCAGGAAGGTGTGACAAACACTGGCAAGGGGGAGCTTGCTTATAACCCCCATAAGCCCACCCCCAACAACACAGCTCCAGCGAGGTTGTAAAACCCAAACTGCCATCAGCTGAGGATCAATTACCCAGAACACATTCATTTGTTTGTGGGGGACACCTGGATCAAACCATGACAAATACACACAATTCAATTTTAAAAATGGCAAAATATTTAAACAGGTTTCACAAAAAATAATGTAAATGTTTAGTAAGTGCATTGAAAAGTGTCCAACATTACTAATAATGTTTGCAATGCAAATTAAGCCCTAATTAAATGTCAATACAAAAGGAGTAAAAACTAATGAGATGGGTTAGAAAAAAATTTTGGAAAACTGGAATTTCCTAAACTACATGGTTCTGTCATGGCTCAGTTATTAGATGCCAACTATAAGTATTTATGATTTCATGTGTTTTGATAACATAAAGAAGTATACAATTTATAATATTATTTTATTACCCTGAAACATTGCTCAGCACAGGTCACACATTTTATCAATATGGTTTATCTCTTTATCTCTTGTGCTATTTCTTTAAATCAAATTTAGCTTTTAAAATTGTCATAAGTATTTGTATATCAAATCTGCTTTTTTTAAAAAATTGACCTTTACCTGTTGAATTTCTGAGACGTTATTTCTTACATGTCATTTGTAGTGGGGGCTTTCTCCTATTCATTCTCACAATCTCTGCCCTGAAATGGGGAGCATTAGGCAATCAACATTGTAATGCAACTATTGCTATGGTTGAAACCATTTGTAAGACTTTGGCTCTCTGTCCCTTGTACTTGTCTTCTTTTGTACTTATTATGTAGTTCATATACTTTGATTTTAAAGTCTCTGTTGGATTGGAGGTTGTGCCTTCTTAATGCTTTTAGAGTGACTGCTCTAATGATTATAATTACATTTATATAATGCATATAATTGTGTATCACGTAACAGCTTAGAAGTATATGTTCCCTTTGATTTCTCCTCATCCTATAATCTGTTTCACAATGTATCCATACATATTTTTTGAAAATTGTGTCATACTATGTAACAATTTGCCTGTAATAGTAGCATGTATTACATGTCTGGAAAAAAAAGGTATCCAAACAGCTTTTTCTCTATTCTCACATCACAACAGTCCACACTAAAGAATTCTGTGACCTCACCAAGAGTGGGGACTTTTCCCCACCAGTAGGCAGTAGATTTTGGTTGGGTGTCATTTAATGCAATTAAATTCTAACCCTATCTGTAGAGATCTTGGAGCCCAGGGTTGAGGATACATTGCCCAACACTACCCTCTCTCTCTTTAGATGCTGACCCAAAGCCCTGGGATTTTGGTTTGTGCTTCTCAATCACTAGCTTGAAATCAGGTTCCCCACAACTCCTCCTCAGTCTTGATTAATTTGCCCCAGTGACCTACAGAACTCGGGAAAGAGCAGGTCATTGGAAGGAAACGGATGGGAAAGGCATGGGTGAAGTGTGACCAAAGCACTTTCTGCTCCTTTGGTGAGCTGTTCCCAGGAACCTCCACTGGAAGGTTCTCTCTAAGAAAGTGCTCTGAAGCCTGCTATTTGGGGATCTAAGAGTTACTCCTGAAATCCACCTAAACTGATAATCAGTATACATTTCCCCTTCTCTCCCACCTGGAGATTGGACTTCAGGATGAATTATCCCACTTCTAAGCCTGCCTTCATGTCACCAGTGACAGGTCTGTATGGTGGGGGTACCAGTCAAGTTTCTCACCTCCACACTTTCTGATCTTTCTCTCCAATCTCACTTCATATCGTTATGTTTCCTCAACGTGGAGTCCATTCATTCTGTCCTTCAGGGCTAATCTGCAAGTGATGAGGTCTCGGGATAGTTTTTGTTTTTCTGAAAATAACTTTATTTTTACCTTTAGCATAGTCTCAATAGATATGGAATTCTGTATTGGCTGTGTTAATATTTTTTCTCCTGGCACTTTAAAAATGTTTACTACTGTTCCTGGCCTCCACGGAGAAGAAATACCAGCCGTAATTGGCATCATTGTTCTCATGGTTGGTTTGTTTTATTTTGTTTTCCTTTTGTTGTTACTGATTTTTTTGTTTTTAATCCTCCTGCAGCTGTGTGTGTGTGTGTGTGTGTGTGTTCACTGTGCATGGAACTAGGTTTTATAAAGACATATCCCAGGCAAGTATGCAGTGTACCTTATGCATAGTAGGCTCCCCTTTCTCCTCTCCCCTGTCATTATTAGTTAGTCCTTTATTCCCATAGACAGGTTTGTTTCCTTCATCTCATATATACATAACAAGTTCATGTATCTATAGAAAATCTAGACTCCACAAATGTGAGAAAATGTGATATTTGTCTTTCTGTGGTTTACCCAATTGCTTAATATAATAATTCCAGATCCTGCCATAAAATTCCACAGTTTATCTGTACCATATTTTCTTTATCTAGTTTGTTGACAATAAGTAAGCTCCATAATTTAGCCATTGTGAATAGCTGCAGCAGCTTTTTAAGCATTTTGCCTTTTGTGTGTGTGTGTGTGTGTTTTCTTTATTGTCCATTGTTTTTTTTTGTGTGTGTGTTTTCATTTTGCCTTTTTTTTTAAAGAAAAACATTTCAACATACAAATCATGATAGTTTCAACAAATCCTTACCACAGTGCACCTACATGTTTGTGTCATTTGAATATATAGACCTGGAGTTTGCTGAGCTTTTTTTTCTGTTCTTTAAATTTATGTCTTTTTAACATATTTAGGAAAATTCCAAACGATATTTTTCCAGATGTATTTCTCACTTGCTGTCTTCCTGTCAACCATCCTGGTGGTCCAACTCAGGCAGGTGTTAGAATGTTGCTATCAGATCGCAACATGCTCTGGACCTTGCCTTGGGATGTCTTCTCTCCTCTTCAAGTAGATCATTTCTGTGGACCAAGCTCAAATTGTCTGAGGCGTTCTCTCTCATCTTCATTGTACTACTAAGCCAATTCAGTGAATTCTTCTTTCACTGTTTTTACAGTCTGTCATTTACAGTTCCTCCTTTTCTCTCCATTTTTATTCTTGTGCTGAGATCCCTTGCCCATCCTGGATTGGGAGCTAAATTTTATCCATCATTCAGCCCAGTGATAATGGCTGTTTTAGCATTCATGTCTGTTGGTTCTAATGTCTCAGTCACCACAGACTAAGTTTACATTGATTTCCCTTTCTCTTAAGCATGAGTCATATTTTCAGCTCTTTTCATTTATGTGGTAATTTGAAAAGTTCCATTTATTGGATATTGTGATTGATGTATTACAGAAACTGTAGATTAGGTTATAAAGAATGGCAGCTTTTGTTTGTTTGTTCAGCAGTTAATGTGACTGAATTCAGATTCCAAATTCTCTCCCTCATAATGGGTGGCAGCTGTCATTTCTGTTTGATTCTTTTCATCTCTCTCTTCTAAGTGGCCTGGTGTCATAGAAGTCCAGGGATCAGGCAGAGATTAGAGCAGAGTTTATAAACAGAGTTTGGTCCTGCCATCTGAGGGTCCCTCGTGTCGACTGTAGGGACAGCTCCTTACCTTTTCTTTCCTCAGATGTTTAATGCCAAGAAAAAAATTCAGCTTGCTGCTCATGTTTGTACAACCTGAAGCAGCCAGCAATCCCTCTGTTCAATCTCCTTGCACAAAGACCCGTCAAGGCTCAGGGACCATTGCAGAAGAGATCTTGGGAAAACTGTAGGAGCCATAGATGGGTAGACATATCTAAGGACAGTCCTCCTCACCCACAGAGACTGACTGAGGCCTTAATTACCCAGAAGTCCACACCAATACCTCCACTGAGAAGATCCCTTAGGAAAAATGCGATGGGGAGAGAGGGATTGTCATGGTTTGATCCAGGTGTCCCCCACAAACAAATGAATGTGTTCTGATAGATCGATCCTCAGCTGATGGCAGTTTGGGTTTTACAACCTCGATGAAGCTGTGTTGTCAGGGGCGGGCTTATGGGGTTATAAGCCAGCTTCCCCTTGCCAGTGCTTGGCACACCTTCCTGCCGCTGTTTGCAGTGCTGTGGTGGAGGTGATGTCCAGCCCTCTGCTCATGCCATCGTTTTCCCTGCCAGGATGGAGTCCCCCCTCGAGTCCGTAATCCAGATAAACCCATTCCTCCACAAGCCAATTTGTTTGGGTTCTTTCTGTGCAGCAACTAGAACGCTGACAGAAACAGGGATTGAAGACTAGAACCTTTGAAAATAATAATAATAATAATAATAATAATAATAATGGAAAATGGTTTTCTTTTCACCATCTCCCCCCAAAATTTCTTGGAATACAAAATGGACCTTCATCCATTCTTTTATTCTTCAAAATGCTGACAACTTTTCTTCTTTCTAGCATTTTACTTATAGAAGAAAAAGAACACAAGCAAACTCTAAATGTGATGCATTACTTGGTAAATATGCATAAGACAGTGATTTAGGGCAAGCCTTTCGGTCATACCATACTTCTTCCATGACCACAGTCTGTTCCTTTGCCAACGATGCCACAGAAGTCATTCTTGTTGCCTTGTTGAGTCCCCAGGAAAGGTGTTAGGATATACTATTCTCTGGCTCTTTCAGGTAAAATCCAATTTACTGTCACTTTCATATTTTATGACAACCTGACTGTATGTAGGATCTTCTACCTCAGTCTTCATTTCCTAGAGTTTATAAAAAAAAATGGGCGCTGGAGAGATGGCTCAGCAGCTAAAGGAACTTGCTTGCAAAGCCTGAAGGCTCAGCTTCAATCTGTCTCTTCCCCCATAAATCCAAAGTGGCCTATGCATCTGGAGTTCCTCTGCAGTGGCAAAAGGCTGCCTATTCTCTCACTCCCATAAATATAATATAAAAATGCTATCTTGTTATTTTTTCTTTCATGCTTTTGGTAGAAACTGGTGCCAATATTATTTTTCCTTTATGGTATGGTTTAGTCTTACAGGTATAGTCCTGAAGTTTTGCTTTCATTTGCTATTAAGAGGACTTGGTTTATAATAACAGGCAAGACTTCCTTCCTGTGGAGCAGGCCTCAAAATCAAGGAGAAAGCATTTGGTTACTCCCATCGTGAACTCACTGCACTTGTGGTTTCTTTCATAAGATTGAGCCACATTATGGACGTGGGAGGGTCTAGAAGACCCCATTCATTCCTCCCAGAGTAGCCAATGGCAGATGATAGTCCCTGGAAGAGACAGACTCATTCTTCAGTGATGTGGCCGCTAGTGAGGGAGCTGCCCATTCTCCAGTCCAATACCCCTCACTCATCATCATGCAAGCAATACTACTTTAATTCAGTGGATCTAAAAATAGTCATCACAGTAGGATGGGGATTAATTGGAAAAAAAGGAGTTTTAGGGCGAGGGTGATAAGAGGGAGTCATTGTGGAGAAGTGAGATCAAAATATAATATATACATGTATGAAATGTCAAAATTATAAAAGAAATAGTGTGCTCTTTATAGTAAGTACATTACTTATTTTCTCTCAAAAATATCCTGAAAATATTTATTTTTTTTTATTGTCCATAATGAGTTACAATATTTAGTGGGCAAACAATGAGTTGTTATCCCCAATTCCCCGCTGCCCTCCCCTCCCCACTCTGCTGGATATCCTCCTCCGTGGGCCATCTGGATCAGTCTTTGTGACAGGCGACCATGGATATCCTAGTACTCAGCCCGGTTCTCCTGGCCCAAGTGTGTTGTTACTGAGGGGTGCCATGCCTCTGGATATTCTCCCCCACCATGGCTCTCAAAATCTTTCTGCCCCCTCTTCCACTCAGTTCCCTGAGTCGTGGTGGGTGAGTATTAAGGCTGCTTTAATGTTGTGAGCTTAGGGGTCTTTGTGTTAAAAATCATTGGTTTCTGTCTCACTGGCTTATCCTGTGTTGATTGAATGGCTGTGGCTGTGGGCCCCTTGTTCATCCCGTCATTCTCTGCGGGGTTCCATATGGATCCTCTACGATATGACTGTGGTGGCTCATCTCTTGCCAGGATCTCAGCTTTCTGCCTGTGGTTGGTTGGTAGGGTTATTTGGGCCATAGCTCTCTCACTGCATCCTGAAAAATGCAAACACATTCTCCATCGGAGAGTGAGATCAGTGTAGGTTAACAAACATACACAATTCTGGATTACCTAGATTCTGCAATTGACAGGGAGGCTACTAAAAATAGAATCCCAAGACAAGTTGAAAATATTTTAAAGTATTTTTATTTATATGTGAGGAGAGAGAGAGAGAGAGAGAGAGAGAGAGAGAGAGAGAGAGAGAATATCAGGGCCTCCAGCCACTAAAAACAAACACCAGGCATATAATATACAACACTTTGTACATCTGGCTTTACATGGTTACTGGGAAACTGAACCCAGGACGTCAGGCTTTGCAAGCAAGTGTCTTAACCACTGAGCCATCTCTCCAGCCCCAGAAAATAATTTTTAAATAAATTAGTTTTATTCTTTCATTTTTTCTGAGACTCTGATTATAGGTTCTGTACCTTCATTTGCATCCATTTATTAATCTTGTTTACTCTGACCCTTTTATACAACTTTTATGTAACTTTATACAACATTATTTACATATCTCAACTATTTTCACGAATTTTCTTACCTTTAGTTTTGGTGTTAATTTAGCCTATTTCAGCTGGGTACTTTGTTATTTCCTTTTATACCTTGTTGATAGTCTTTTCTTTTTCTTTCTTTTTTTAAGTTTTGATGGTGGTCAACTCCTATTAACTTTAATATTATTTATTCATTCTTTTGAATTTATGAATGTGCAATTTAAAATTATTTTCATATCTCCAGATAATTAACAGCAAGCTGTTCAGGTTTAAATGAATGCTTGCTAAAGTTTGTTTGTTTTCTTCAGAATAATCTGAGAGATTTTTCAGAAGGTTAAAATGTATATTCCTAAACTGGGCATGGTGGTGCATGCCTTTGATCCCAGAACTCAGGAGGCAGATGTAGGAGAATTTCCATGAGTTTGAAGCCACCCTGAGACTACATAGTGAAAAAGTGAATTCCAAGTCAGCCTGAGTTAGAGCAAAACCCTAACTTGAAAACTCTTTGAAAAACCAAAAAAAAAAAAAAAGTGTATTCCCATATTGTTGTGGTCAGCTCTCTAGTCTGCGCAGAAAGAACCCAAACAAAAGCGGCTTGTAGAGGAATGGGTTTATTTGGCTTACGGACTCGAGGGGAGACTCCATCCTGGCAGGGAAAACGATGGCATGAGCAGAGGGTGGACATCACCTCTGCCACAGCACTGGAAACAGCCGGAAGGTGTGCCAAACACTGGCAAGGGGAAGCTGGCTTAGAACCCCCCAGAGCCCACCCCCGACAACACAGCTTCATCGAGGTTGTAAAACCCAAACTGCCATCAGCTGAGGATCGATCTATCAGAACACATTCAATTGTTTGTGGGGGACACCTGGATCAAACTGTGACACATATTCTGTTTTATTTCTTTATTTTTGTATGAACATGAATAGCCACTTGTTCATTGCGGGTAGACATAGCTGGAGGTTTTACATCCTAAATTTTGTAGTTTGAAAGTATCTTTTTCTGCTATAGTGAAATAGTCTTTTAAGAACCAGTATTAATGCTTCCTGTGGTTTTTTATTATTTTTATAAATTAAAACTATTTTTTGTATAAACTTAATATTAAAAAGGCAGCTTGGCTAGATACACAACTCTAGTGCATATTTTTTAAGTTGATTCACAAGTCCCCTTAGTATTCGCTTCTGGTTTACTTTATTATGTCATCATTTCAAAGAACAGCCAGGTTTCTCCTTTGTCCCAGAAATAGTGTTATCCTGACCTGAACCTTGAAGACCTTCCCACAGGCAGCATTGTTATCATTTCAGTAATATCTAGTGTTCCCAATCACTTGTAATGCCCTATAAATATTTTCTTATCTACCTTAAAAATCTTATATTAGTGATAACTTGATCTGCATTCAAATGAGTAAGAATCTTCAGTCTTTGTATCTTTTTCCTACCTCTGTCATGGTTCTCTCTCTCTCTCTCTCTCTCTCTCTCTCTCTCTCTGCTCTCTCGCTCTTTCCTTCTTTCTTTTCTCTTTCTTTCTTTCTTTCTTTCTTTTTCTTCTTTCCCTCCCTCCCTCCTTTCCTTTTTTCTTCCTTTCTCTCTCTCTTTCTTTGTTTCTTTCCTTCCTTCCTTCTTTCTTTCATTTTCTTCCCCTCCCTCCCTCCTCCCTTTATTTATTTATTTATTTATTTATTTATTTATTTATTTTCTTTCTTTCTTTCCTTCCTTCTTTCTTTCTGTCATTCTTCTTTCCCTCCCTCCCTCCCTCCCTCCCTCCTTCCCTCTCTCTCTTTCCTTCCTTCCTTCCTTTCTTTCTTTCTTCTTTTCTATTCTTTGCTTACTCCAGGTAGGGTCTAGCTCTAGCCCAGGCTGACCTGGAATTCACCATGTAGCCTCAGGGGAACCTACAGGACCAGGAGGCTGTTGCTTTGCACATGGTCACCCTGCAGCAGGAACATTGTTCTAGAACAAGTGGTGAGGATAACCTTCAAAGACACAGCCCAGTGGTCTATTTCTTCCAGGTAGGCTTAATATCACCAAGATTCTACAGCCTTTCAAGACCTCACCACCAAGAGCCTCTGGAGCTCAGATTCAAACTACAATGGGAACCACAATGTGCAGGAATCAGAGTGAAATCACAGAGCAAAATCCAATCTACCACAGGTATTCACTCAGTCACTCACACTGCAGAGATGGAGCAGTGTGGCTATTGCTGGAAGCCACTGACCTTGGGGAAGTTTGGTTCAGCAGCTTCAATGTGACAGTTACTACCAATGACAACCACTATAATCAAAGCCACAACTACTGATGGTGGTTTTGTCCACAGACCATAGCAAAGAAATTATTAAAGAAGGTCAAAATGCTGAGGATAGGCATAAAACGTGGAAAACCATCACTGTCAATCTATGCCACAGGGTAACTAAATATTTGGTAAAAATGTCATTCATGATAACAGAGAGAATAGAAAATATAGCCAACGAACTGTCAAGTGGGTTGAAGAGATGAGAAGATTAACTGCAACCTGCATGTGATTAACTTTTATAAGATAGGATTGGACGGGCCAAGGTAAAATAGAACTGAGAGCACAGATGAGAACCTTAGAAATGGCAGAATTTGCAAAATTGTAAAGTTTGACTGTTGGTTGTTTTTACTTTAATGAATTAATAGTTATTAGTATCTAGTCCTGTGGGAATGAATGATTCACTGGGGTATCAGTGAGACACAGCTCTAGAGCTTGACAGTAATGAGGGGCTATAAAATCATTTCTAAGACTTCAGGAAGGCTCACAGGAGCATCTAAGATATTTCCAATGGGAAAAGGGGGGGCAGTTCCCACAAAGGGCTTTGTTTTTGTTTATTTGTATGGTTCGTTTACCCTTCATGTAGTCTTTCACATATCTGATTCTCTCATGGAACCTACAATTACAATTAAAATGAGAGGAATGTCTCCGAAATAATTGGTATAATGTTTGAAGTGACTAAGAGGATCAAATATATACAAACATCATCTTTTTGAGAGCTGTGCAATACCAAAATCTCCAGAGTTTTTAAATGAAAAAGGCTGGAAGTATTCAAGATAGTAAAAGGCCTTTGGGACTCCTATTTCATCAAGGCAAAAAGAACATTCAAAGTCCTCCTCTAGTGTGGAAAAAAATGAAAGCAACTTCTTTCATCTGTTTTCTAGAAGTGGTTATGGAGATTTTTGGAATGAGTAGGTGAGGAGGGAGGTCCAGGAAACAATTCACAGACCACAAGTACAGAGTTTAATCAGCAAGCACTGCCTTCCTCTATGGGATCTTGACAATATTTCTTGGAGGAATACAAATTTGTCCAGACCGTAGGCTGAGATGCACAATCTATTGTTATGACTGTTTTAGAGTTGGAATGTGTCTTCCCGTGGTATTTGGGATTCTGGTTAATAATTCGTTTTTAATCATTGCATAGATATTTGGATCTGAAGAAAGAAAATCTTGACAAAATATGTTTCTGCTGATCTTTTATGTCATAATTATCTATCTGCTTCCGTGATGAGATAAGACTTTGGACTTCCCTGGATAAATGTATTTAGACTTTACATATGAATAATTGTGACCAAGTTGTTAAAGACCAAATAGGAACCTTCAATCATTAACAATCCTGTTGCAATATTATATATTCCCAGTCCTGTCCTGCTACAATCACTGTATTAAGCAGCTCTTTCTTTGGGTTTGGTCATATGCTATACTTTGATTAAAGATCACATGAAGCCAGCAAAGCTATATTCTTTTGAACTGGAAGTTCAATTCTCATGCTATTGTCTTTCCTATGTGTTGAATGACAGGAAGCATTGCATTTCAGAAGTATTAGAGCAACATGGGTAGTGGGTATGTTCTGACCCCAACAAATAGTGTGAGAGCAAACCCCACCAAGCCCTGCCAGGCATAACCAGGATTACTTACCTCAGGCTCTAACTCATAAGACTGATGGAAATCTTTGTTTCTGCATGTTACCCAGTTCCTAATGTATTCCTTTTAAAAAATGATTCAACAATTCCATGTTTAATTTGTTTTGAGTATCGTGATGTTTGGGTTAGTATTTAAACTAATCATACAATCTATGGCTATCATTATGACATCTTCATACACATGTGTCAAAATACATCTTTTTTCTAATTGGATCACCTCCCCATTATCCACTCTGCACCCCTTCTTCTCTCTCTTGATTGTCCTGTTGCTTCCCCAAGTATGTTACTGGGGTTGAAACTTGAGGTTTATTACCTCCTACCTTGTCTGTGTTAGTTTGGTTCACTCTCCTGCTGTTGTTTTCCCCTTTCTGTGCCAGAAGTGATTTCCAGCCTCTGCTCATGCCGGCTTTCCCCTGCCATCATGGAGCTTCCCCTCAAGATTATAATCCAAAGTAAAAACCTTTTCTCCCATCAGCTACTTTTGGCCAGGTGTTTTGTATCAGCAGCAGAAATGTAGTTATGGTGTACACACCTAACTCCACTTGAGCTGCCTGGATTCCTCCCTTCCATAGCCACAGAATTACAGGCCAGGCAGGGCTGCAGCCAAACCCCTGTCAGGGGATCTGTGAGAAGGACAGAGATGGTGGAGGCACCCAAAGGCAGCATGGCCCCAGAAACTCTCACTAACCTGGTGTCCAGAGGTATGAGACCTACCCAGCAGCCCTGAAGATGATAGCCAACCCCCCAGCTGCAGCTGTGGTCATAGGGTCACCAAGGCAGGACAGAAAGTGACTCTGTCACTCGCGATGACCTAAAAGCAGTCTTTATCTCTGTGACCACTGATAACAGCCTCAAAATGGCTTTCTTGGCAGGGAGACACTTGGTCCAGAGGGGGAGAAGGCTCTGGAAAGGTATTCCACAGAGATGTCAGTCTCTGAGGGGTTGGCTGTGCTGAAGGTTAAGGGCAAGAAGATGAACATGTGATGTCACCTTCAAGGTAGTTACGGATGGGGTACAGATAAATCAGCAGAGAGCAGAGGGAAGGACAAGGTAAAGGCGGAGACAGGGCTCCCTCTTGTGTATGGGACTCTCCAGATGAGATCTCTGGAAGCTTCCAACTGGAACTGAGCTCTGTGATTATTCAGGCTGACCCTGTCTTCCATAGCAACAGTACAGTTTTATTGGATCTCCTCGATGCTACCTGGAGCATGGGGACTGCATCATTCATAACACCTGGACACCTGAATGTCAGCTCCTCAGAACCACCCATCGCTGTCTGAAAGGATCATTGGCTATGACGTAGAAATGTTAAGGTGTATAACTACCGTGGAGATGAAGGTGCCCATATAGCAGAATACATGGCAAAATCAAGTTCTTCTTTCCAGGAAATCCCTTCTTCAGGAACATGCTGACTGTCAAGGAATATGGAATCAGATCCCATGGCTGGGTGATATCACTCTGTACTCAGCATATGATAATGCCCTGGCCATGAACATCAGCCCTTCATTCATGGGAATGGATAAACAATTTCACGGAAGTAACACAAAATCTAAATAGCCTTATTTACCTCTGGAGAATGATCCAATGCCAGGTCTGCGGGATGGTAGGTATCAAATTTATCTTCAATATCTCACATCTCTTCTGTCTCTTAATAAAAAAGTGGTAGTGAAAAAATATCTGCAAAAGCAGAGTTTTTCACTGAAGTTAGCTCTGTTTATCATTTCCAGAGGCAGAAAGCTGTCTCTGAGGTCACAGATTGGCCCTTTTGTTCTCTTTCCAGCTGGTGTGCCCGGTTCAGCAAGGCCTGGGTGTTGAAGGGACATCAGTCTAGATGGAAAGAAAGGTGACTCCAGTTCATGGTGGCTGGAAGAACTAGAAGAGAGATGTTGGTGAGTGGGTGTCCTGAGCAGGCAAAACTAAACCAAAGGCCAGCACAAAGCAGAACAGAGCAAGGGAAATGTCAGAATTAGGGTTAAGACTGAACTGGCTGGCCACCCATCAGGGGGCCTTGTTAGTGGTGACTGGAGGAGAGTCCTATTCCCAGTGAGTGTGGCTTAGTGGATGAACACTTGCTTAGCATTTTCCAGCCCTGTATTAGAGTTTTGGCAATGAAAATGGGCAAAAGAAAATGGATTGTGGAGGAATCTAGACATATGTGTCTCAAGGTATGGTGTTCAGAATGTTGAATATGTTACCTGTGTTGAATATGTTACCTAGAAGGGTTCTTTGAAGAAATACATACAAAGCATGTTTGAGTATTTTTACTTGCTTTCATATGACACAATGTGCAATACTAAACCTATATCCTTAATTTTAGGTGTTTCTATCTGTTTCTGCTTACTGGGAAAACTGAGCCATACAGATTTTCTTTGGCTATTAGTTGGGAACATTTGGAAGAATGGTTTTATTTTCTGAAATACAAAGTCCTGAGTATTCATCTCTGTTAATTTGAATAGTTTGATCTTGTCAGACCTGCAAACTGGATTTTTGCTGTTTTCATGGAAAAAGTAATCTACAAAGAATGCAGCTATAAAAGGCTGGCATTCTTGTCATAAGAAGTTGGAGATTATTTTCAAAGCATTATAGAAAGATTAAGAGACTCTAGAAAACATGGAGAGATATAAGAGAAGAAAATCACCCTGAAATTAAATACCATCTGAATCTTCAGTTTCCATTACCAATATCATTTTTCTCCTAAAATTGATTTTAAAACTCTCAAATAATAAGTGAGATCCCAGTGAGTTTATTGAATGAAGTACAAAATTATTTCTTATGACTAAAATAGCACTCAAAAAATTGAAATATAGCTTGCCAAATCAATTCCAGTAGGGACTCTCCGCCAAATCTCACCATGGGCTCAGTGAAGGAAAGATCACAGAGCCAGCAGGGTAAGAGCATGTTGCGGTCAGCTTTCTAGTTGCTGCACAGAAAGAACCCAAGCAAAAGCAGCTTGTGGAGGAATGGGTTTATTTGGCTTATGGACTCGAGGGGAGACTCCATCCTGGCAGGGAAAACGATGGCATGAGCAGAGGGGTGGACATCACCTCTGCCACAGCACTGCAAACAGCGGCAGGAAGGTGTACCAAACACTGGCAAGGGGAAGCTGGTTTATAACCCCATAAGCCCACCCCCAACAACACAGTTCCAGCGAGGTTGTAAAACCCAAACAGCCATCAGCTGAGGATCAATCATTCAGAATACATTCATTTGTTTGTGGGGGACACCTGGATCAAGCCATGACACAGTACATAACCTTGCCAACTACATTGACAGGTTCATTTATATCAGGTGCATATCTAAATAATCAGAGACCTTATATTTTGCAATATTTTCAAGGGAGAAGAGCTTTTGGATTTGAGCTTCTAAGTTTTGATAATAGTAATCGTCATATTTTTCCTTATGTGTCTCATAAAACTGCATTCAAAATCATGCACCTGGCATAAGGATACAATGGAAAAAAACTATAAAAAACTCAAATTCAAAAATCAATGAGGGCATGGTGCTAATGGTTAGCTATCAGCTGGTTGGGATCCATTTCCTTTCCCTGGATAGGACCTATGGATAGATGAGAACTTCTTCCAGTTCTGACAATCCTAGGTTCTGAAATGCCCAAGGCCTAGGGTCTAGACTTACAGCTCTAAAATCTGAGACCTAAAGAACTATTATTCTAAGAATTAGAAACCTGAAAGAAATGGCTCTAAACATTCAGGTTGGGAGCATCAAAATATCCCAAGCCTTTGGTTAGCACAAAGGAGTAAGAAATATCAATGACTACCAAGTATTCAAGTTTTTGGACCTGGATATACACAGAAATAAGAGCCCTTAATCCAAAATATAAAGGAAAATTTTATATTTCCTACTTTATTCCTCCCCTGAGATCATATAGGAGACCACAGAGAGAATCATTTTATATGAAGGAAAATTGCTAAAGTGAGCCCTCAATTTTGATAAGAACACCAACACTAGCACTGTCCCCTGAAGCCCTGCAACAGGCTACCTCCAGAGGGCACAGCTTCCCAGAAAGGCCCTGGATAGTCAAATTCAGGCCTTTCAAAGATCCCAGCAATCCAGTAGATTTCACAGTCGAGGCTGCCTGCCACCTGAACACACAGAATGACTCCTGCCTCTGTGTTAGGACAACACATATGGGCCTCTGCTATAGGTCACCCCTCACAGCCCTAATTACAAATCATGCAACTGTGGACCCAGTATGGAGATCTACTCTAGGGGCTGGGGAGAGGGCTCAGAGATTAAAGGTCATTGCTGGCAAAGCCTGATCACCTGGGTTCATTTCCACAGTGCTCATGTAAAGCCAGATGCACAAAGTGGAGCGTGCATCTGGACTTCGTTTTCAGTGGCAAGAGGCCCTGGAACACCTATATTCTCTCTCTCTCTCTCTCTCTTTCTCTCTCTCTCTCTTTCTCTCTCCCTCTCCCTCCCTCTCTCTCTCTCTCTCTCTCTCTCTCTCTCTCTCTCTCTCTCTCTCTCTCTCTCTCTCCCCCCCCCTGGACCAACTTCTATTTTAGCACCCCACAGTCCTGAAGCTCCAGGTCAACCTTGACAATCCCAGGCTTCAGGCTTGCCCAAAAGCCATCCTTGTGACCACACCCCAGATCTCCCCAACTACCAACCTGGCATCCACAGCTCCCAACATTAGCAGGCTCAGAGTCCATGCCCACACTAACAATCCATGCCAACCACTATAGACCCAGATGCAGGGCCCGTTTAACACAAAGAAGATGAAAAGAATGAGACATCAAAGCAGAAGAAGCACTTCTCAGAGAGGTTGATGCACAAGGGAACAGTGGTGGGAGGTTGGACAAAAGAGGTGATAGCACAGGAATGAAATACGATTATAGTAAGTTCACATTTTAAAATTCTCAACAAAAACGTTAAAATAAGTAAATCATCATGACAAAGGCATGAATTGTTAGAATTATATTAGCTACCACATGAAAAGTTTACAGGACAAGTACAGGTATGATGAAAACATAAAAAGGCTGTGTTATTATTTTGCTGCTGTTCTGAGCACCAAGTTAATGTTTATAGTCTTACTCACCTACCATTGGAAGGAGTCAACAATCTGCTAGGCAGATGAGTGATGGGCTTTCCCACCAAAGCTATCCTGGTGGTTTTTGTCAGTAGGATTATATCAAAGTAAATGGTTTCTACACTGCAAATGAAACAACCAAAAGAATGAAGCTATAGACCTGGAAAAGTTATTTTCAAAGCATCCAAACTCTGAGGAGCAAAACCAACTCCATGGCAAAAAAAAATACCCTATTAGAAGTGGGCAAACGACCTGAATAGGTATTACTCACAAAAGATATACTTATTGAAAATGGTTGTGATGAAATATGTTCAACACTATTGGAAATGTGAGTGAAAAGCATAGAAACATCCAGGCATGGCTTTTATCAAATGGTGAGAATGCTATGAATGGTGGGCTTTTAGCACTTAGGAGGTTGAGACAGGAAAATTTTGAGTTCAAGGTCAAGCTGGGCTATATAGAGAGATCAAGGCCAGCCTTGCTACATAGTGAGACTCTGTCTCAAATTGAAAAGGAAAGGAAGAGAAGAGAAGAGAAGAGAAGAGAAGAGAAGAGAAGAGAAGAGAAGAGAAGAGAAGAGAAGAGAAGAGAAGGGAAGAGAAAAAAGAAAAAGTGAAGATATAAATGCAAATTGAGTTGTGGTGACTCATGCTTATAATTCAAGCACTTCCACCACTAGGGAATCCATTACAGACACTTTTCTGTCTCTTGCTGATTCAAGCCTCCATTTCTAGCACTTGGAAGGTTGAAGTAGGAAGGTTGAAGGTACAAACTACAGAGCCTGGGCTACAAAATGAGACTCTATCACACACACACACACACACACACACACACACACACACACACACACAACCCAACAACAACAGCAAAAAACAACAGTGTTCATACACTGTGTGTAAATTAATACAGTCATTGTGGAACAAAATACAGAAGTTCTTAAAAAAACCTTAAAGGTTAGATGGGCCACAGCTCTCTCATTGTATCCTGAAAAACACAAACACATTTGGCTTATCCTGAGTTGGTTGAATGGCTGTGGCTATGGGTCCCTTGTTCATCCCGTCCTTCTCTGCAGGGTTCCATATGGATCCTCCACAATATGACTGTGGTGGCTCTAAATAATGTAACTCATTATGGATAATAAATATTAAAAAACCCTTAAAAATGGAACATCTATATAAGATTTTAATTCTGAATATATACTCAAAGAAATGAAGTCAATGTCTTCAAGAGATATCTGAACCCCCCTGCTTGTTATGAATGGTGATGATACAGACCCAGCCAAGTCTCTACCAAGTAGGAATGCGTGAAGAAAACGTGGGATATGTATGCATATATGCACATGTACCCACAATGAAGGACTCCTGGACCTGAAGACAAGGAGATGGATCATTTGAACTTGGAGAGCATTATACTCCATGAAATAAGCCAGTTTTGTAAGAAGTCAATATTCCATGATCTCACTGACTTGTAGACAGGGAAGCAGAGAGCAGATGGTTGTGCCGAGAGACAAAAGGGGGAAGATGAGAAAATATTGGTCAACTGGTTCAAAGTTACACTTATACTTGGTAAATAAATTCTGGCAGTACATTGTAATGGTAATTAGAGATAATTAGAAGGTATTGTGTTCTTGAAGAGAATAAATTTTGAAAGTTGACTGCTCTAAAATTGATAAATATGTAAGGCAATAGGTAAGGTAATTAGCTTGAGTTAATCATCTCATAATGTATACAGATGCCAAAACAGCTGATTGCTTACTGTAAATACATATAATTTTATTTGTCAATTGTACCTTATTAAAGCTGAGAGGTTTTTTTTTTTTGAGATGGGGTCTCGCTCTGACCTGTATTCACAGCTACCCTCCTACATCTGCTTCTCAAGTGCTGGAATTAAAAAAGTGTGCCACAACACCTGGATGAATTTTTTAAATTAAAAATAAGCCTATCTGGTTGGAGAGATGGTTCAGAAATTAAGGCATTTACCTCCAGAGCCTAATAACCCAGGTTCAGGTTAATGTCCCCAGTACCCATAAGCCAGATGCACAAAGTGATGCATGCATCTGGAGTTCATTTGTAGTGGCTAGAGGCCTTGGCATGCCCATATTCTCTCTCTCTCTCTCTCTCTCTCTCTCTCTCTCTCTCTCTCTCATAAATAAATAAAACATTTTTTAAAAGAATGGAAATCTAGCTTTAAAACAATAAGCCTATCTAGACACAAAGTAAAAAGGAAAACTTTCTTCCTTGCTTGTTTTCAGTCATTTTTGTAGGTGCACAAGGCTACCTTGTGATTTCACTTTGTATTTAGTTTCTTGATTGATCAGATTTAGCAAATTCCCATGAACTTCAGAACAACCAAGTATTCTTTTGTGATATGTACAAAGATTGGGAGCCATTCCTTGGATTGTTTCTCATTTGGCTGTTACTTTATATGTTTATGTATACATATACATATTACTTTATATGTTTATGTATATGTATATGTATATATATAACATTGGTCATATATATAAACATATATATATATATATATTCAAGATATGTGTAAACCCTGGCTCCCATTCTAGAAGGATTCCCATTCTATTCTGCTAGAATGCAATACACATAAGATATGAATTGGAAGGTGTATTTGCATATGTACTTTCATTTCTCCTGGATAAATACTTGCTGATTCACATAGTAATTCCTATGAAACCTTCGTAAAACACTACCTTGCTGTTCTGCATTTGTATTCCCCTTAGCAAGACATGAACGTTCTAGATGTTCCACAGACTTGGACACTTGAGTTCTCAACTCCTTTTGACTTTGCTTCTGAGCATATCCCATTGTGGCTTCAATTTCGTCGCTATGGCTTCTCCATAATGATGAAATTCTTGGACCTTTTTTGTTCAAATTCACTTACTCTTTTATAATGTGTGCAGTGTTTAAGACACCCTTGCTATTTGTACATATGCTACAAATATGTCTGTTGGTCATAGGCAGAACTTTTGAACTTATTTCTTAGTTTATATTTTGATGCCATTGTAAATAGAAT
The DNA here is from genome assembly GCA_004024765.1 of Zapus hudsonius. Lineage (NCBI taxonomy): Eukaryota > Metazoa > Chordata > Mammalia > Rodentia > Dipodidae > Zapus > Zapus hudsonius. The sequence continues at coordinate 11,193 of PVHP010007050.1, read as the reverse complement.
TGATGGTTGAAATTTCTTTGGTGGATATTAATATCAAGTATATAGAACACACTTGACATGTATATATATATATATACTAATCTTGCCTATTTGACATTGATACAATCAATTAGAATGAGTAGCATAATTGAAATTTACGATATATTTTTTTATTTGTAGAATCATGGCCTCTTCAGAACACCTTAATTCTTCCTTTCCCATATTTATGATTTTTTTCCTCTGTAAATTTTGCCAAAGTTTGCAGAACAAAGCAGATAGTAGCTTTTAATTTATACTTTATTTTTATTTATACTGTTTAAAACTGCCTGGTTCCTGATCTTGGTATTCATTAAGCTTTTCATTGTTGATATAATTGTAAGTTTTTTTTTAAGATGGCCATGCTCAGGTTGAAAGATTTTCCAATTCTTAGTTATGAAGTGTGTTCATTTTTCATCCAGGTGCAGTAGCTCACCCCTGTGATTCCAACATGGGGTAGGCTAAAGCAGGAGGATCACCATGAGCTTGAGGCTAGCCTGGGCTATCATTGTCTATTGAGTGAAACTTTGTATTAAAAAAAAGTTAAGAATCACCATTTCTAGTAATTGGATATTGAATCGATTTGAAATACATTTTCTGCTTCTATCAAAATTGTAGAATTTTACTGCCTCACTCAATTCATATACACAATCTCCCAACCATGTTTGTGGGATGTTGGGTTATGGTACCAGTTTTGTTGGCTTCACGATGTGAATGCTTCTCATGCCTGATCAATACTATTGGTTATGTGATACCTGCCCCATGGAAATCACCACCGAAGCCTGCTCAACCTGAGATCTCTACTTCAGAACAGTTCCATTATGAATTCAGGACTTTCACAGATAATGGACTATCCAGGTGTGCAGGCTCGTTGGATAGCATATTTAGTCATCTGAGTCCTCCAAAGCATTTGATGTCATCTGAATAATCAAAGCTTGAGTGCTCTGATCTTTTGTCATCATCGTCTGTCTGTAGCATCTGCACTGTGCACTGTCTCTGGTTTACGATTTTGGTAATTTGTATCTTCCTGCTTTTTTCTTTTCTTGACCATGTTGGTGATAGGATCATCAAGTCTATTGATCTGGTCAAAGGATGTACTTTTGGTTTAACTGCCTAATTTCCTACTACGATGTGTCTGGGTTTTGCTTAATTAGTTTCTGTGATAACTGTCACCTGTTTCTACTTTTGATTTCCTTTTTATTTATTCTGCTTTCTATTGTGGAACTTCCTAAGGTGTAATTGCAGATGATTGATTTTAGACTTCCCATCTTTCTCACGTACCTGCCTTCTAAGCCCTGTACTCGCTGCATCACACACATTTGCTGGGCAGCGTTTCCATCCACAGTGAGCTATAGACCTCATTTCTCTGGTAGTTTTCACCCACCAGTCATAGAAGAAAACTGCCAATTTTTCAAGTACTAATGAATTTTCTAGGTAATATACACACTGAATTTTATTTTCAACATTGTCAGAGAACATTTCATATCATGTAAAATTTTAATTTTATGGAGTTATGGAGACATATTTATAACCCAACATACTGTCTTTTATGAGCAGTATCTGCTTGAACTAACTAGCATATCAATTGCCCTGTTCAATATTCTAAAAATATCATTTAATTCATGTTGTTTGAGTAATTCAAACCTTCTGTATCCTTATTGATTTTAGCATACTTCTATCAATTATAGAGAAATGACTGAACATTCCCAATTTGATACATTTAGTTTCTCCTCTTAGAACCCTTGGGTTCTGTTTTATTTATATCTATAGTGAGATACATGAACATTTTAAAGCATTTGTGATAAATCCATTATTTTATACTTCTATCAAGTTTTCTCCTTTATCTCTGATATTTCTGATCCCCAAATCAATTCCATTTAATACTACTTATGTAGTCACTCTAGTTTCCTTGTCACTGTTGTTTTATAATATAGGTATTTTCCTGGAATTTGTATTCCAATTGTGAAAGTGCTTGTTCTGTAGATAGCATATAGGTTTTACTTACTCAGTCAATTACTGTTCTTGATTTGAATATTTAAGCTATTAAAACTTTTATAACTGAAATGTTTGACCTTAATTCTGTCTTTTCATTTCATACCATTTTTTTCATCCTTTCCTTTTTATTCCCTTCTTTTGGAATGTCATTTTGGCATTCCATATTTCCAAGATTAACTTATTAAATGTATCTCTTTGTATTTTTATTATCTTTATTTACTTGCAAGAAGAAAGATATATGAGAGAGAGAGAGGAGACAGAGAATGTATGTGCCAGAGCCTCTAGCAGCTGTTAATGGACTCCAGATGCATGCACCACCTTGCACATCTGGCTTTACCTGGGTACTGGGGAATCGAACCCAGCTCAGTAAACTTTGCAGAGAAGTGTGTTAACCACTGAGCCATCTCTCCAGCCTCTCTTTGTAGTTTTTTACAAGGTCACGTATTGACATTAGAATGATTGTAGTCCACAGAGACCTGTGTTTTCCATTAAAGATGTTAACCTTATCTGAGATCAGGGACCTTAAAGGTGAACAAAGGTATAATTTTAAGGAAGAAAGAGTTTTTATTTTCTCTGGTATAACAACAACTCTGAATGACAAACTTGTAAAAATGTAGGGACTTACTGCCAAGTGAAATAAATGTTGACAATAAATTCAGGACAAGACGAAGAAAACAAGCAAACCTTGATAGGATTTTAACTGTATTCTAACAGGTTCCCTACAAGGATGGGTTTGGAAGTCTTCCAAGGGAAGTTGTGTATGGCCATATTATTCCCAGAAATAATGATTGACATGTGTCCATCAGCTTTCCATAAGGCTACATTAAAAGTATCACTCATGGGCTGGAGAGATGGCTCAGAGGTTAAGGTACTTGCCTCTAGTGCCTAAGGACCCAGGTTCAATTCTCCAGGGTCCACATAGGCCAGATGCACAGGCTGGCACATATGTCTGGAGATCATTTGCAGCGGCTGGAGGCCCTGGTACACCTATACTCTTACTCTTACTCTCTCTCTCTCTCTCTCTCTCTCTCTCTCTCCTTCTCTCTCTCTCTTTCTTTGTATGTATCTCTCTGCTTGCAAACAAATAAAAAAATTTTTTTAAAAAAAGTATCACTCATACCCACAGTGATGGACCCTCAGCTAAGGTGTTACATACAGCCTGAAAGCCAAGGCCATGGGAAAGGTGGAAGTCTGCCTGAAGAAATAAAGTCGCTGAGTCGGAAAAACTGCTGGAAATTTAAATCATGAATTTATGTTTTGGATGTCCAATTGACAACCACGAAATGCAGGCCTCCTCCTTGGCCAACTCTTACACGCATCCCACATCAGAATTGCAAAATTAAGAATTCAGAAACTGACACAACCTTTATTTCTGGCATTAGAAAGTTTTGTTATCTTTATTTCTCTTACCAAAGAGAGGTTTTGATTATTTCATGCCATAAATGAATTCATGCTGACAGTAAAACATCCTATAGAATGTAAATATCTATCAACACTGAAACAAAACACATTAACTATGATCCTATCCAAGGTGTGAGCATTTTCTCTAATTTAAGAATCAAATAATTAAAAAGTAAAACCACTTCATAAAAGCTTTCTACTGTCCATACATACTAAATGTCACTTATTGTTTGTTTTAAAAGGAATCCAACTTGTTATGTTAGGGTCTTTTCTGTCCAACCTTCATTTTACATACAAATATCTTCTTGCTAAATTTTCTTGCAGACATACAATGATCAAACGCCTGTACAGTTCATTCTCTTTTCCTGCTCTGATCTCTTCTGCACACATCTTTGACAGTTTTCAAAAAATCTCTATAAATGAGCCAGGCTTGGTGGCACACACCTTTAATCCAGAAGTAGGAGGATCGCCATGAGTTCTAGGCCAGCCTGAGACTACATAGGGAATTCCAGGTCAGCTCGGGCTAGAGGGAGACCCTACCCCCCAAAAAAAATCTCTATAATGGATGAAACATAACACATAGAGTTTTCTAAAACTTGCTTCCTAGAACCCTAAAGAATTCATTTATTATTCTAATCTCTAATTTTTTTTTCTTTTAACCCTCCCAAGCTTTAGTGAACCCTTAAGTAGAGGTCTTTTCTTGGAGGTCTTTTCTGAGTCCTTCAAGAAGCACATGCTAAAGCAAAGACTTTGGTAGAGGAAATACTGTGATGGGAACACGACCATGGAGGGCAGGATGTTCTAGAGACCTTCAAGGCTGCAGAAGAGGTGAGGGATGGGTGCTGGGTGTGGGCTCCCAGGCTGTCCTGCAGGGTAGGGTGGCTTTAGCCCTGACATCATAGCATCCTGTCGCCAAACTCAAACACTGGAGCACAGCTCTTGTGTGTCTTACAAGAAGTGTCTACTTGAACCATTTGTGTTTGGTCTTAAATAGCAGATGAATACAGGACTAGAGTTAAATATTGATCTATGTTAGAGTAAAAGGAAATCATAATATCATCAGAATAAAAAAGAAACAAACAAAATAAAGGAAAAATTTACCCAAGGAATTTTTAAAAATGCCCTGAAAATCATTTCAAACCTCGAATAAACTAATGTCAGATATCTCCAATTATGCCTGGCTTTTCTAAAATACCAGTTTCTAAATAAATAGGAACAATTATTCATTTTTTCCTGTTTTGCTTAATTACATGTCTGGTGGATCTAAACCTATTTTTCATTTAAAATGTGTAATATTTCATCTTCACTCTACTTAATATAGGCTTATACGAGTAACCTGGGATCCTAGCTATCATTTACAGCATTGATAATGCTACTTCTGTGGGAAGCGGGTTCTCAGTTCCGAGTGATGAATTCATAATTGAGCTTCAGGGATGCACCACGTCTGAAAATTGGAGCTGCCCCGTTGTTCCACAGATACTGTGCACTCCTTTTGAAGTGGTTAAACCTCTGTTAATTCAGCCATGATGTTCAGGGGCTGGGGGAGGGGCGTGGGGAGATTCCTGTCTCCTTCTGAGCCCATAATGATTGTCCTTTACTGTCTTTCATTTTCCCACATTCACACCTGAGTAATCCAAGGGCTTCTTTTATTAAATTAATATCTTTATTATGAATAATCATATACTTTGTATGAGCAAATCTTGTGAAGGTGCCTTCATTTCCCTCCTCTCTGTGTCCTACCTACTGGGGTCCCTTCTCATGTCGCATACTGGATCTGTCCCTAGGTTAGGGGGTTAGGAACTGCACCCCAGGTGGACAGCTTTCTTTCTCCCCCCACTTTGTGCATTGTTGCTGAGGGGGGGCATGTCTCTGGATATTCTCCCCCACCATGGCTCTTATAATCTTTCTGCCCCTTCTTCTGCTCAGTTCCCTGAGTCATGGTGGGTGAGTTTTAAATCTGCTTTATTGTTGAGATCTTAAGTGTCTCTGGACTTCTGCTTTGGGTTGTGTTGGGTATCCTTGGTTTCTGTCTCCATTGACCTTTCCTGGGTTATCTGACTTGCAAGGGCTTCTTGAACCTGTATTCTTCATTATCTTAAGCACCCTTGTCTGATTTAAACTGACCTGTGCACTGAAACAAAAATCATTTCAAGAATTAAGTTCACCAAGGGGAGAGGGGATATTGGCTGGGGAGGCTTCTTGGATTCAGGAAAGTTCTATGCAACACAAGCTGATGAGACAAGTGCAGATAAAAGTCAGAATTAGTTGAACAGTCTTTGTGACTATACTGTGCTTAATTTTTAAACACCTACTTGTTCTAAACATAATAAGAAATCTCAGAAACTAATTAAACGGGATGAATCATTGTTTACAGTATGTTAAGTTTATCCTAGCAATGTGAAACATCTATATTTTAATTAATGCTGTCATTGAGTTCACCTTCAGTCATTCATCTAGAGCAAAATTAAAGTTTAAAATTTGAAGTGGTTGTGATTGATTGAAGGTTTGTAGTTTTCAAAATTTTTTTCTTGATTTGTTTTGCAAGCAGAGAGAGAGAGAGAGAGAGGCATGTCAGAGCATCTAACCACTATCAAAAAACTTCAGATCCATGTGCCACTGAGTATCTGGCTTTACATAAGTACTGAGGAATGGAGCCCACATCTTTAGGCTTTGTAGGCAAGCAACTTGACCACTGAGCCATCTCTCCAGCCCCAGTTTTGGTTTTAAAGTGCTCATCTTTTACATGTTTCTAATGTCCTGACTCTCTCCTTCAGAACCCTATTCAAGCAGGATGTCACAATCCTGATCACAACCAAGTTCACTCACAGTGTGAGTAGATCTAAGATTTAAGAACCTGCTAGTATGAGATGTATTTTAAAGATATATAAGTGTGTACATGTCATGGTTTGATCCAGGTGTCTCCCACAAACAAATGAATGTGTTCTGATAGATCGATCCTCAGCTGATGGCAATTCGGGAATTAGAACCTCACTAGATCTGTGTTGTTGGGGCGGGCTTATGGGGGTTATAAACCAGCTTCCCCTTGCTAGTATTTGGCACACCTTCCTGCTGATGTTTGCAGTGCTGTGGCGGAGGTGATGTCCAGCCTTCTGCTCATTCCATCGTTTTCCCTGCCAGGATGGAGTTTCCCCTCGAATCTGTAAGCCAAATAAACCCATTCCTCCACAAGCTGCCTTTGCTTGGGTTCTATCTGCACAGCAACAAGAAAGCTGATCACAACAGTACATGTATATGTTTTAGAAAGTTTGCATTGCCTGGTTTTGGAAGGGCTTGATAAATATATAAATATATTTTTAGAGAAGAAATAATGTCATTTTATCTATTTTAATGTGAGAGGCTCATTCCTAAAGCCTAAGAAAATATTATCCCTCTTTCTAAAGGTACTCACACTGTGGTAAAGTTTTGCTTATAATTATTGCTATTTAAATAACGTAGTTAAATAAGGCCATTGGTTGATGCACTATTTAATGGTTCAAGGAACTCTATTTAAATACCTTACACCAGTAAGACTTTCTTCTATCCATTATTAAATTAAATCAAATGAGTCAATAATTGAGCATCATCTTGGAATATGTGGTAGAAGGAATAGCGATGCACATGCCAGAAGTAGTGTCCACAGCAAGCTTATTAACAATAGTAGCTATGATGAACTGCCCTTCAAATAATCACTATTACCACAAGACATGGCTCCATTTTTAGGTTGCAAACTAAATGTACTTAGAACACTTTAAAAAATTGGTTTTCATGTGGTTTTTTTGGATTTAAATTTTTTATTTAAAAATTGGTTTGCATATGTTTTGTATTGTGTACATCTATTTTACTTTCTTTAATTATGATCTTATCAGCATTTCTTTTTCACAATAGGTGAGAGTTTAATGTGGTGTTAAGAAATTGCTGGTGTACAATTGTTTTATATATATATATATATATATATATATATATATATGCACACACACACATATATATATATATATATATATATATATACATACATACATACATACATATATGGAGAGAAAGTAGGCTTGTAACACCTCGTAACTGGTGTTTATCCATCTTGGATATAGTGTAGAATAAACTAAAGAAAATATAATAGCTTCTCAAAGATATAACAAGTGAATAAAATGGGAAGCAAGAAATCTTCTGAAGAGCTTAATCTAATATTCCTCAGGTTGGAAAACAGGTGAGCCAGGTGTGACCCAGGGTGCCACCTGTGAAGATAAGGGCAAGAGGGTCACTCAGAATCACTACCTCCCTCCTTCCACAGCCATAACTAATGATTCCCACTCCTGTTCCTTCTCATCTTTCCACAAAGAAATTTTCAGTGCCTTGTACATCCCTGTTTAACGCAAAATTGAGGGCAGGACTTACAGATCTCTGCTCATGCAGAAGAGAAATCTAGCCTATTTCTTTCATTTTTTTCCATTTGAATGAAAAAAGACTGGAAAGAATAGGAATTTCTTTATATGTGTCTGCATACATTTAAAAAATCAACTAAATATTTTTGGAAATAAAAATGAGTGTAAATGTGCATAATCACTTTTATCTACCAGAAAAAAAAGTTTTTGACTTGGTTCATTCCAGAACTACATGATAGGGTGTTACCAATGGAGAAGAATTTTAAATTTAGCAACAGCGTATAACCTTAAATTTAATCCTTTCCCAAATGCCCTAATGAAAGCAATGCTCTGGACTTGAATATTCAACTCCAACAAGAAATTCACTGTGGCTTGCTCTTTGGGAAATAAAAAAAGAACTTACCCTTTCCTGATCTTTCATTAACATTTTTAAATATGTGCATACATATACAGAGTTAAGATATCTTGGACATAATAATAAATTCATCATGAGTACAAGAAGTTTTGGATAAAATGCATAAGTCACTACGTAAGGCACTCTTTGAAGTGTCTACATTAGCCTTTCACTCAAGTCCATCACTGTAGTTATTTGTCTTATACCATTTCCCCTCTCTTTTTTCTCCATGTAAGCACACATATATGCATGTACATATATGCATATGTGTGCATACATATTTACTTATATGCCTATATGTGTTTGCATATTATATACACATATATATAAATATATATGATGCATTTCTTCCCATTAGAAAGCATAAAAGCCAAAGATCATCTCCGTGTTTGGTTATCTGGCCCTGTACAGCAGCAAGGAGGAATAATTTCCTCTCAAAGATGTTCCAAAAGTGATCTACGAGTATAATATGTCATTCTCTCTCTTTTTTTGAAATCTTAAATATATATTTATTGTCCATAATGTGTTACATTATTCAGTGGGCAAACAATGAGTTGTTATCCCCAATTCCCCAATGCCCCCCCTCCCCATCCCCAATCAGCTGGATATCCTCCTCCGTGGGCCTCCTGGGTCAGTCCTTGTGGCAAGGGGCCCTGGATAGCCTAGTATTCAGCCCAGTCCTCCTGGCCCAAGTGTGTTGTTACTGAGGGGTGCCATACCTCTGGATAATCTCCCCCACCATGACTCTCACAATCTTTCCGCCCCCTCTTCCGCTCAGTTCCCTGAGTCGTGGTGGATGAGTATTAAGGCTGCTTTAAGGTTGTGAGCTTAGGGGTCTTTGTGTCGAGTTGATTTCTGTCTCACTGGCTTATCCTGTGTTTATTGAATGGCTGTGGCTGTGGGCCTCTTGTTCATCCCGTCATTCTCTGCGGGGTTCCATTTGGTCTGCGGGGTTCCATTTGGATCCTCCACGATAAGACTGTGGTGGCTCCTCTCTTGCCAGAATCTCAGCTATCGGCCTACAGTCGGTTGGTAGGGTTAGATGGGCCCCAGCTCTCTCGCTGCATCCTGAAAAATACAAGCACAATCTCCATCGGAGAGTGTGATCAGTGTAGGTCAACACATATACACATTTCTGGTTTACCTAGAATCTATTTCTAGTAGCCTCCCTGTCAATCGCTCCCTTAGAGCATCTTGTCTGGGGATCCCAAAAGTATGGGATCCGGTGACCATTGCCCTGAGTCCCAAGTTCCAGACAAGGGGTCCCCCTCACTAAGTGGAAAATTGGCCGAATTTGAAAGCTGTTGATTGTCTCCCCCAGGCCCAGGCTCCTCCGTTGCACAAGTGCTCCTTTCTTGGTTCGCTGTTCTCTCCCAGTAGGGGGTGTGGTCAGCCCCCTCATGACCCCAGATTGTGTTTCGTGTTGGTGGTCTCTGTTTACTCCAGCCGTCGTTGATCATTTTCCCCTGGCAGCCTGTGCAGTGCCTTCCAGCACTACATTAACTGCCTTCTGGGGGCTGGATATCGTTCCGGACATTGAAGGGACTCTCCATGCTGGTCGATGGCATTCTGTGGTTTCTTCAGCAACAGGGTTTTGCCTCAGGTCTAGGGAGGGCACCCAAGAGCTTTGACATAATTCTGTCTTGTTGTTGAAATCTCATGAGTCACTTTGGTCAACAGCTCAATGAGGGAAGGAACCATTGGTTGGAATCAGGGGTTGTCAGGCTGATCTAAATTATTCACAGACTTAGACTCTCTCCCCTATCACTCATGGCCCCTCTTGCCAGATGACGCTCACTACTTACTCAATAGGTTACAATGAGCTCGTGAGGATTATATGTTTTTGAACCTAATATGGTTTACCCTCAAGCTTAAGCCATTCCCCTCCCCCATCCCTTACCCCTCATTCATAAAAATTCATGCAAAAAATCACTACAGCACAGTGTATTAATTTCAACTTCTACTGGTCTGAAGCCCAGAAACTTGCTGCAGCTCGTTCTTTGCTCCAAGTTTTAGAACCATATTTGAGGTGTTCTTTTCCAGGGTTTCTGAGAATGACTCTCCTTTCAAGCCTGTTCAGATTCAGACTGTTGGAAGAATTCAGTTCCATGTCAATCTGTCCTGCTTCTTTTTGGCTAGCTGAGATTTTATAAAATTTATTTTTATTTACTTGCAAGTAGAGAGAGATAGAAGAGAAGCCAGGTGCTATACTAGTGAGCTTCTGGAAGGCTTTACAGTTTTGAAGAACAGTTCTCAGAAGGCACAAAGGATAAACAAGTGAGGCTAAGAAGACTAGGCTTGTTCCAGGGTTGGGCAGTTCTGCCCACAGAGTGAGGCATGGATTTTTATCTACATAAAGCAATGTGCCAGGGTGGACATAACTCACCTAGCGTGAGGCTATCCCAGCAGCCTGGTGTGTGAGGAGGGGAGCTGTCCAAGGTGTTGAAACTTCAGCCAGGCCCCTCAGCCTGTCAGATGGGGGAAACCCACCCGAAGGGCAGGTACAACATGCAGGCTGGAGAGCCATTTCGCTTCCTCTTGGCCCTGGATCTGGCCAAGCAGCTTGAGTGGGAACCACTGAGACCCTCAGGGGTGGGGAGATGCACACAGCCAAACCCATGGAGGTGTCCCAGGGACAGGGATTGGGACAATGTGTGGACAATGTTTATAGATTTTCAAAGTTTAGAGGGGTTAATGCCTCCCATCCATGGTGCTGTCTCCAATATTTCCCTTTTGAGAAAACAGTTGATCCAAGCAATGGAATCTCTTCATGCTGTATTTGACCTTTCTTTCTAATATTATTCTTCAACATCACCTTAGCTGCTGTCCACTGAGACCAACTGACGCCTGCTTGCAATAGACAGTGAGCATCAGAGATCTTGCCTACCCTCTGTGAAAAAGTTTATTTACATATATTACAGTTCTGAATGCTGAGTGTCTTACATGTTTAGAAATATATAATTAAGAAAGACAGCAATTAAAGGATGTAAAGAAAATTTCATCTGTCAG
>PVHP010007049.1:37164-58439 GCA_004024765.1 Zapus hudsonius | reverse complement strand
GTGTGTGTGTGTGTGTGTGTGTGTGTGTGTGTGTGTGTGTGTGTTATCAGGCGGTGGGCAGTGATACAACTGAATGTTTTCATGCAGTTCTTCCTGTCCTGGGCTTATTCTTACCTTGGGCTTTTGTACCCATGTTTCCCAGGGCTGTTTCTCTGATAAGCCACATATGCTCTGAGAAGCTCAGTCTACAACTCCCTGTTTAACTTGCTTCATCTTCATATTTGCTTCTTTCAGTTACTGATTTTATACCATCAGCTGTGTCTTCCCCAGACTGTCAATGTGTGCCAAGCTCCATTTGCAAGAGGATTCCTGGGCAGCACAAAAACTGGTAAGCAGACTGGACAAATGTTTAAGTTTTCTACTAGAGGCCGGGGGCATAATATTGTCTTGTATTGTTAATGCATTATAAATGTACTGTTTTGGGATTTCTGGTTAAGCTGGCAGAGGAAGAGAGAAAGGTAGTTGTGAGGGGAGTTTTGAAAAGATAGAACAGGATGTGAGGAGCTGGACAAAACAAGGACTGTGGAGACTGATCACTCATCACAGTCATCCCATCCCACCCAGAATGGTGACACTAAGGACAGACTATAGATTCTGACCTGTTCACTTTGGATTTGGATTTGGATTTGTGAGTCCAGACAGCCAATATAATGTAGATAACATGACAGTGTCTGACACAAGTAGAAGCCATCCAATGCATCATTTAGTTTCTACTGTCCTTTCCCTGTTTCTTCCCCTGCAGCTCTAGTACAGTATGGTGCAACATCTCTGTGGTCTGGTTCCTGTCCATCTCAGGTAGGCCAAGAGCAACAAAGCCCAGATGGTTGCAGCCAACCTTTAGATTCATAAATTCTCAGGAAAAAATTGTTCCAAGCTACAGAGATTCTAGGACTTCTACTATATGGCCTTACACAGTGGTCTGGGTAGTTATTTATTTTACTGGCTCAGTGTGGCAAATGGGTGTTGAAAGTATGAGGTAAACCAACTATTTAATAGAGGATAAGATGTAACTTGTACACTCCTTGAATTCAGAAAAGAATAAAATTGTTCTAATTATTCTCAGTGCAAACTCTTAGAATTTAACATCCCAAATAAATTTTCAAACCTGTTAATGATTGGACATTTTATGCCCTGGAATTGCTCAATTCACATATATGCATGAAGAAAGTACATTTGGAGCTAAGACTGACTTTCCTAAAGAGGTATTTGTAGCATTATGAAGGGATGAACTCCACTAACCACAATCATTTTCTTCTTGTTACTCAGGGTGGCAAGTCCATGGAGCTCAGGGCAGGAAGAGGTTCCCACAGTCACACAAACACTGGTAGAAGAAGCAAAGAGCACTGTGTGCCCACTGTGGATGGCCAAAGGAACCTTTTGCAAGCAGATGCAATTCTTTCTCTTTCTCTCTGTCAAGATGAAGCCACTTTAACCATGTTCATTGAACACACTAACTGGGTGATAAAAAGTTTGGTTCCATTCACCAACTCATAATTTCTCTATAATTACATAATCTTCACAGTTATTGTTTTAATGGCTGTTCAATGAATTGATATACTACAATGTATTTTACTTAGTATTTGTACAACCTAATATTCTCTCTCTCAAAAAAAAACAAAAAACAGGCATTTGCCAGGCATGGTGGTACACACCTTTAATCCCAGCACTCTGGAGGCACAGGAAGGAAAATTACTGTGAGTTCGAGGCCAGCCTGAGACAACATAGTAAATTCCAGGTCAGCCTGGGCTAGAGCAAGACTTTACCTCTAAACAACAACAACAAAAAATAGAGATTCATGGAAAGTTTTTAAAAATACATCAAGAAAAAGAGAAGAGATACAAAATTATATCCTTCATATGATATCATTAAATCTAAAGATAATGTCAAGCATGGTGGCACATGCCTTTAATCCCAGCACTTAGGAGGCAGAGGTAGGAGGATCGCTGGGAGTTGAGGCCAGCCTGAGACTACATAGTGAATTCTAGGTCAGCCTGGGCTAGAGTGAGACCCTACCTCAAAAAAAAAAAAAAAAAGAAAGAAAGAAAGAACGAAAGAAAAAGAAAAAAACAGTAAACATAGCAATGAATATTTATATGCAAATATATTTGTGTTCATTTGGGTAAGTGAATGCTAAATTATAAACAAAGGCTGAGAGTATGGGTTTTCTTATTCATTTCTACATCATTTAAATTCTTTATGATCAGTGAACACATAGCTTTTTATAATTAAAACACAGCAAAGGTATTTACCAATAAAAAATAAAATCATTCATTCCAGAAAAAATGAAAGATATTTGTATGCAACTGGCATGTTCTGAAGTGAAATTTGAGGAGAATAAGATAACTGACAAGTTTGTGTTCCGTGGAATAATGAAGAACCCAACCCAGCTCCCTCTTACACTTTAAAGCCAAAAGAGCTCTGAACAGCTTAAGACATGCTTATCACTGTTTATTATACTTTAACATGAATACAGTATTAATATTTGAATAATATTTGCTACCCCTCTACTGTTTCTCTGTTTATGAGAATCTATAACTTGAATAAACAAGTTACAGACTGCACAAATAAGAGTTTATACAAGTAAGCCAGGCGTGGTGGCGCACGCCTTTAATCCCAGCACTCGGGAAGCAGAGGTAGGAGGATCACCTTGAGTTCAAGGCCACCCTGAGACTACATAGTGAATTCCAGGTCAGCCTGGGCTAGAGTGAGACCCTACCTCAAAAAATCAAAAAAAAAAAAAGTTTATACAAGTAAATTCACATTGACCCTTAATGTCAGAAATCAGAGATAAATTAGCCAAGACTTGCGGCTCATGCTTTAAATCCCAGCACTTGGAAGGCTGAAATAGGAGGAGTCCAACCTGAGCTACAGATTAAGTTTCAGGCCAGCCATGGCTAGAGTGAGACCCTGCTTTGATTTAATAGATGGATAGATAGATAGATGATAGATAGATAGATGATAGATAGATAGATAGATGATAGATAGATAGATAGATAGATAGATAGATAGATAGATAAATTAGGGCTAGGGAGATTGCCAGGTGCTTACTTGTAAAGACTGTAGGCCAGGGTTCAAATCCTTTGTACTCATATAAAGCCAGATGCACATGCATCTGGAGTTCGTTTGCAGTGTGGCAAGAGGCGCTGATGCACCCAGACTCTTCTCTCCTGGTTCACACCCTCTTTCTCCTCACAAATAAGTGAATAAAGTATTTTTTGTTAAAGTTAAAAAATGTCATTGATCTAACCCACTTCCACATTCAAATGATGCTTTGTTATTCAGACATACCTCCACATACTGAAAGCAGAAAACATCCATGTCATATGAACAAACACTAAGTCTCCACAGGAAATACATAGGGGCACTTCCGAGGGCATGTGGCTTGGACCACTGTGTGCCCCTTGGAGTGAAGGGTGGAGACTCTGCTGGTGCAGACTCTGAATGACACCGACGGTACCCAGCATTCCACACAGCGTGATGAAGGCAAATGCTCCTTGACAGTTGTCCTTTTGGTCACCTCCATCTCCTGCCCCCACCCCATTTCTCCTTCAGGAAAGAGGCCACACAAGGGTCTTCTCAGCTCTGTGAATGACAGATTGATATCAGAACCCCAATTGGATAATCTTTGCCTAAGGACTAACAACCCCTCCACTTTCTCATTGCCTTTAGCATGGGAGTTTGAATGAAACCAGGTCAGTAAGAGCTTCAGGAGGAACTGCTGAATCCATGATGGCTAAGTCAAGATCTCCAAATTTAGCCCCACTCCCTGCCCACGTGCTGAGTTAGCCAGCTGTTACACTGAGGTTTCCTACCAGACTGGCTGCTGGGGCCTTTCATGCAGAACCTTGAGCCTTGCAACTTCCGGCTTCCTTTCAAGCACTGAAATACACCTGGGATTCTGATGCAAGCAGACAGGAAGCATCTCATTGGACAATTTGTCCCTGTCCTCTGACAGGAAGCATTTCATTGGACAGTCTGTCCCTGTCCTCTGACAGGAAGCATTTCATTGGACAATTTGTCCCTGTCCTCTGAAGGGAAGGAAGCACTGCATTAGGTGGTCTGTCCTGTCTTCTGACAGGAAACACTCCATTGAATCATCTGCACTGTCTTCTTATAGCATCTCCAAGACTACAGTCAAAGCAGCCCATGGGCGGTGTGCACCAGCTCTCAGCTGGTATTAATGCTCTGTAGCTTGCTTTCAACATGACAGTTTCTCATACACAGTGGTCCTTATGAATTACTTCTTAAGAAAGAATCACCTTTAAGATTGATTCAGAAACTGATCCACTCGGGGCTTTTTCTGTAACACGAGTGAGCCAAATGTGCATTACCAAATGTGCCAGAGGCAGAGGTCATAACACCTCTTCCTCTGTCATTTGGCTAAGCCCAGTGCATCATGGTAAGGAACATGGAGGTGCTGTCATCTGGGGAAGATGCAAAAGCCCAGGGCTCATGACAGAGGTGTGTCTGTGACCACCATGAGGATCTTCCAAAACCCTTTTGTGTGTGTTTGTTTGTGTGTGTGTGCATGTGTGTGTGAGATAGGTGCACACATGCCACAGTATGTGTGTGATATTGGTCCTCTCCTTCCACCTTGTTTGTGAGACCAGGGCTCTCTTGTGGTTTAGCCACTGGGAGGGCCAGTCCAGCTCGCCTGTAAGCTTCAGAATTCTCCTGAGTTTGCACTGGGAGTACAGAAGCATGTGCCACCATGGGTCTGGCTGTGGATGGTGGGGATTCAAACTCTAGTCGACAAGCTTGTGGGGCAAGCTCCTTGAACTGCTAAGCCACCTCCCCAGCCCCACAAAGGCCCTTTTAGTGCAAGGGGTGAGGAGGCGCAATGCAGATCCCTGCCATCAGGAGCCCTACAGAGATAGGAAGAAGCTGCTGGGCCTCTGTGGACTCACTGCATCCACCCATCAACTCCATGCTATCCTGACCATTCCAGAAAGCAGGACATGGCTCTTTGCAAAGTCTCCAACTTCATCAAAGATGCAGCACTCCAGGAACTAACAGGAAATTGCTAGGATGTGAAGCTCTGAGAATTAGAGGCTCATCATAGAGCACAAGTCAGATCTGCTCAGCTCTATCTGGAGAGAAACCAGAGCACAGGGGAGCAGCTTGCTCTTCCCAGAACCCAAACAGGAGCTGGCTCCAGGCCACAGTGGGAACACAGAGCTGCCGACTAGGGCTCTCTTTGACCCACTCACAGTGAAAGGAAACACTCATGCCTTTGTCTGGATAATTAGATTTTTAATTCTTGTCAGATAAATCCACATAATTGAGCCTTCCCCTGTAAAGTGTTATTTTCCTTTTGAATTCTCAGTATAATTGCCTTTATTTTCTACCTCATCTGCATATGTGACTATAACCTTCTTTCTACCTTTTGCAAAGTCAGCACAAAGCAAATTTCCCCCTATCATCCACCTCTATTGGCAAATACAGTTGGTATGGTGAAGAATTCTGAACTGTGGTCATAAATAAGCATACAGCAAGGACCCCACCCTCACAGGCTCCCAGCTACTCCTGCATGAAAGAAAACTCACAGGTGGGGCAGGACATTGAGCCAAGGTGGGATGCAGGGAAGTGCTGAGGTGGGGAGGAGGGGAGACAGTGCAGAGGCAGGAAGTGCTGTTGGGCTGTGCAGGCCTGTGGGAGGTTGGCTGAAGTCAGAGAAGTGAAGCCATGTGGCTGTCTTGAGGTGTCAGACTCTGGCTTCAAACCAGTGTTCTGTCATTTACAAGCTGGGTGATTTGGGCAAGTCACTTAACCACTCTTGGCCTCGGTGTTTCCATTTGTCAAGTGGCGATAATAAAACATGTTCTTGTGGGATTAAATGGGTCACTATCTATAAATCATTTCAGCAGGGGCCAGAGCACCATAAGCATGATGTGAGTGAGTTAGTATCCTCAGATGAGAGAATGCTGGAAAGTGACAGTTCTGGCTTTAAGTAGAGTATGGTGTGATCTTTGGTCACTTCACAGCATAGAGTGAAGACGTGGGCAACATCCCAGTGCCATGAGAAGAATCAGGGAGCCTGGCCCAGTGGCATAGCCTGGGAATATCATGATGTCACAGATAGCAACATGAACAGGTAGCCATAACTGACACGACATGCAAAGGGAAGCAAGGTGCACAGATAACCATTAAGACATGAGGAAAGGAGAAAGAATTGTGACTTAGAGCCGAGGAGGGATCACACAGTGGTTCTACCCAGAGTTGGGTCTCCTAGGGATCTTCAGTAGGAAAGCCAGCAGCCTGCTGAAGAGAAGCAAGTAGGCATGACCACTGGAGTTGGGAGGGTGGAACCATGTGAGAGATGGATAATTTGAGGGGTCAGGTGTGGAAAACACAGGTACTGAACTGAAATCTAATAGAGGTCTTGTCATATTACAGAGAACACAGACCTAAGGGTTCTCCATAAAGTCCACCTGGCTTCTGCATGCCTATGGCTCCATGTGAAATCTTAAAGCCAGGACAGAATCCCACAATGGTTTGCACATTGAGGAGTTCTGATCCCATACTCTGAACATGGCACAGAAGTCAGGGTTAAGAGGATGAGTCTGTGAGTGCAGAGGTAGGGCCAGCCCTGAAACATCTTCATAGGTTTCAATACGTTTTCTGATCAGTTACTTGACAGCTTTACAGACCTATGAGCAGTTCTGCACTGCATGCATGCCAACTCTAGCCATAATGAGAGTTCTGAAGGATTGAAGTGACACTGTCTCTGTGAAGCCCTTGTAGATGAACAATGAACAGAGCAAGGCCATCCATACAGAAACAGAGCTCCACCAGGAACCTAACCTAGGTTGCTTTCTGCTGTCTGAAAAGAAGATGTGAGTTCTGCCACGTCACATGCTGAAACCATAGGAGATGCATACAAATCCTAAATGTATAGACTCAGTTTTCCATAAGTGTAATAGTGAATGGATAGATGGATAAGCAGATGGTTAGATTTAATTCTATTCATCAATGGATGGAAGGGTAAAGAATGGAGAGATATACTACATGATAAATTTTCAATCAAGTTGGACATAAACACTTTAAGAACTTCAGCTTCCCATCTCTAAAATGGAAAGAAGCCTTTATATCTGTCTTATAGAATTTCAATGGATAAATTAGATGGCACTCCAGTCTTTTAGCACAGCATGCCTGCACAAAGCCTTACGACTTCCTCTACTCCATCACCTTGCCCTTGGCTTGGCTCCCAGCTTGCTTCAGACAACACACTTGTGCATGGCCATGTCCAGAATGACTCACTGATTCTCCCACCCACATCCACACCCCATCTGTAGTACTGGGAGCACCTCAGAATTACTTTTTTTACCTTGTCCTCTTTTATTTCCAGAAATACCAAATCTAGTAGTCACTATACCAGTTTAGGACTCTACATCTCTGAAATTGCAAAAAGTATAAAAATACTTTTGTAGAATTAATGAATCATAAAATAAACGTAAGAAGGAAAATCTCCTGTCCATGTCCACTGGATTTCATAGCAGAGGTAGCTGAGGTTTAACTATAAAATCCTTACTCTGGGTCCTCAGTCTTCACTCCTCAAGGTGCTCTGAGGTCAGAGTAATGTGTTTTGAAAACCTGTTGCAGAATAATTTTATAGGTTGTATTTCAAACTTAACTTCCTAAGCCAGGCATATGTCTTGCATATCCCAACATGCCCCCCACCCCACCTTCTCATTATCATGCTTGCTCTCTGCCATCTCTCTCCACTGCAGTGATTCCAGTCCTCCATTCCCTCAGGGCCCACAGAAGACTCAGTGTCCTCAGCAGGATTCCATTGTTTTTCTATTCTGATTCAGAGTGACATGAAGAGACATGCACAGTGGCCAAAGAGCAGTAGATAACCACAACTGAATGCATCTCCTGCTCCCAGCGTGCTGTGGTATCCACAGAGTCAGGGCCATGACACTGCATAAAGCTGCTTGCATATCACCAACTGTTTATTATTTCACTTTATAAAATGAGTGAATCAGTGTCAGAACACATGCTTAGCACACACAAGGTCTTCGATCCCCAGCATATGTGTATTCACACACACACACATGTGCATGAACACATGCATATTAAGAACAATATCAAATAAAGTAAAATGAACGAAGATGCCTGCCCACATTCTTCTCCACCTTCTGAAGATGAGCTCACAACCATCAACACTAACTCTGCCTTTTTTGAAGGAATGAAAAACAGACAATATGGAAAAGATGCTCAAAATAACACTCTCCAGTATCTAGGAAAACATACTCTGCTCAGTTTGCTAAATCTAACATGAACACTCTTGCAGGTTAGAGAAATCATCTCAAAATGCATTCTGGTTGGCTATGTTGCCCAGAACATTAACTGTATTTCTATAAGCAAGATAATGCAACATATATGTTAGTATTGAGGTATATTTTCATAGTATTTGCCATTGTTCTGACCCAAATATAAATGTTATAAAAATTAAATGTATTGTTATTCCTAAGCTTCTTGACATTGACATTTAAGTGAGATTTTTCAGCAGTGAATGAGACAAGTCTATGGTCTTTTTTGGTTTTGGTAACAGCCTCTCATGTCACCATAAATAAGTAGCACCAATTTTCTTTTCTCATGAATTATAGCCAGCAGGCACTAAAAATTAATAAATAAAAAAGAGAATTTAAAAGCTAAACATAGGGGTCACTGGTTTATTTTAATGATATGCATGAAAGCTAGATCATTCCATGGTACAGCCATTTCTCATGCTGTCTGAGGCCTAAGAGAGCCAGGCGGGTTGCAGAGGCATGCAGCCATGCTAGGAAATAGGGGTTAGGCTGCCATGGAGGCATCCCAAGGCTACTAAACAGTGGAACATGACTGCAAATGGGCTCTCTCTGGCAATGGGGAGGAAGATAGGTTTGGAGGAGAGTTAAGAGTGGATCTGGATAATATGAGGGTGAGTTAGGTGGCTGCAGTAGTCATAGCCATGAAGGTGGGGCTAGATGTATCAGGGTACCTAAGAGCATTCTTCAAGGGACACTCCATTCAGCTTGTAGAATTACCCTAGAAACTGTCATCAGCAGGTTGGCTTACAGTGACAGAAACCACTGTCACCACTGTAGAGGGCTCCAGTCCAAGAACCAGTGTATGTGGGACAGGAGGCGGGTCATCTGCAGAACCGAGAGATCTGCTCCCAGCCACTCTTCCTGCTTCTAGTGACCTAGCAGGCCTGCATACTTGACTTATAGAGCCCCTGCTGTAGTCTCTGCCTCTGCAGCCTGCGCTTCTCTATGCATGCTCCACACCATCATCCCTCTGCCTAGATCTGTCTCTGGGTCTCTCATGTATTACTTATAAAGACACAGTGGCCATGGATCCCAGAGAAAGACCTCAGGGGTTGCCTGGTGCCTCAGTAGTAACTGCTGTTACTGTTGGATCAGTGACATTCTGTTGTATCCAGACATGGCCATACAAGCTTCCAAGGTTGAATTCTAGATCCTTGCAAAGGGAAAAGTTCCCAGAAGGCAAACCAAGAACCCCAATGCAAAAAACGCAAAGACTCTACCTCTTTCAGAAAAGAAACCAGAATGATGCTGTGGGGAGACCTTAGGGCTGGGACCCTGGTGCCTGAGACTTCAGCTTGGCTCTGCCCTCCTGACCTGGTCTAATCTCACTGGGCTGCAGGCTTCTTGCCTGTACAATGAGGACTTTGTTGCTTTTTAGCCATAAGTCTCTCTGCATCCCATTTCTCTGCTGGCTGACACTATAATCACACAGATTGCTCATGTCCCTTTGGGACAGTCTTGACTGTGATGGAAGCTCCTGTCAGCTAACTTGCTCTAACCTTTGCACCCACAGGCTAACAAACACCCTCTTGTGAGGGAGCAGCCATGCAGTCCTTGGAGCAGGTTCTCCATGGAGTCTAAAAAACACATACTTGACGATGAACATGGAGAACTTAGAAACTCCTTTGGCTCCCAAGGTGCACTGTTGCTGTTTGTCCAAAAGCAGGATTCAGCCAACAAACATGGAGCTCGAGAAAGAATGGGTGGGAGAGAGCCAGCCAAGAGTGCAGGATCACAACCCACCACTGTTCCTAAGTGCTTGCCACATGAGAAGGCGTGTTGCCTCCTCCCCCTTCAGGAAGAACACTAGGTGTGAATAACAAGAGCCCACCCAAAAGGGAAGATCTCACCTCAGTAGCAGGAAGCAATTCCCCACAACCTCAAAGGTACAGGTATTGTTGCAGAATGACATCTTTAGAGTTCCTGTGCAAAGCAGATGTTCCTGCTAGCCCTCAATTGTTTTGCCTGCATATTCATTCTAGTTATTGTATTATCAATTGACCATTAGTAGTCATGAAAGATGGAAAGCAAAAGTATGTATGATTAAAATGTTAGGAAAAAACAGTTTAAAGGAGAAGCTGCTGGTTGGGTATCATATCATAAATCTGGTACCTATACATTCTTGTCCTACAGTTAAAAGTATTAGGAAAGTGAGGGATATTGTACCGTTATGTATGGGAGGTTGGTTGTACATGTAGCTCAAAACCATTACACATATCAAGGAGATCAGCCAGTGAGAGGGGAATAATGTTTCCTTGGTGAAAAAGACATTTGCAAACAACTTAATAACAAGTGTCACTTTGATTGACCTTCATTTTTGGTCCGCAAACAATTCTGACAATATTATCCAACTCTCTAAGAAGCAACAGCCATATTCTAAAGCATTATTCTGTATGCCTGAGGTTTGGTTATCTACAATTTAAAGTATTTTTCCTTTTAGAGCAGGAATTCTAAAAGAATACCAGCAATGGTAGAGGGAGAAGAAGTAATGTGGGAAGAAACACGGGTCCAAAATGGCCCTTGCTGAGCGGCCATGGTTCTGAGCTTCATTTCCCAAGATTAATGGATAGCATCCCCTGGTAAATGCCAGGCGCTTTCTTCCTAAGGACACCCGGGCTCAGTAAACAGTCCCAGCTGATGTACATATATGGCTGTCAATCATGTTAACTCTTCTCTCTCGGTGGAGACATTCAGATGCATGGCATCTTCTCCCAGGGAGTCTTGACTATAAAGGGTGTTATGAGGAGCATCTCACCAGTACTGCCTCACATATCTCTTTAGAACCTGAGCTCAGTATACACAGCATCTCTCCACTCACCCTATTGAGAAGCAGGGCAGCACCTTAAACAGGAGCCTGCAGCCTCACAGTGACATGTGTAGGTAGAGGCTTCTACCAGTACAGGTGTCAGATGAAATCAGGACCCACAGCCCTGCCTGAGAGCTTAGGGCCAGCCAATAAATTAACATGATCACATAGCTTCATCCAAACCCTCAACTTAGTGCTATGGCTGGGGAGTTATCCCTGGAGCCAGTCCAGGCGCACATGGCTCACTTCCATGCCTTTGAATATAACATTCCATTAGAAACTTGGGGAAGGCATGGGGATTGCATTCTGGGAAACCAGCTACATGGAGCAGGAAAGAGAGTCCCTCAGCAAAAGACATGAACATGGGAGCACATGGTGGATGAGGGGCCAAATACCAATGGAAGTAACTAATAGGAAAGCTTATGATCACATTTCATGTGAACTGTCCATTGGCCTCATAATTTAATTCAAACTTCAATGAAATTCTCACTGCTGTGAAAAAATACCAGGTTAGAAGCAATTTATGGAAGGAAAAGAGTTTAATTCAGCATATAGTTTCTATCATGGTAGGATCATCAGACAGAAAACAGAGGAAGAACAGGATTACAGCGAGGCCAGACTACAAAACTTCAAGGCCCACCTCCACCGACACACTTCCTACTGCAAGTCTCCATCTTGTAAAGGCTCCACAACTTTCCCAAACAGCACTACCAGCTGGGGACCAGGTGTTCAAACACATGAGTGTATGGGGAGCATTTTACATTCAAACCACAATAGGTATTTCTGTAGGTTGGGAGAATTTTTTCTGAGAGGACGTGAACAAACATCTCCTCACCTTAGGGCCCCAATAACAAAAACAAAACAAATAATTCCACATAAGTGTAGTTGGTGAACCAGTGAATTTAATTGGGTTACTTACAGAAACTAGGGGGAGGAGTTACTTACAGGAGCACAAGCAACTTATGCTGGCTACCCTGCTACGGAAATGTCTCACCTCTTCAAATAACTATGAACTGTCCATGAATCCTTGGGGAGGGGTGGGGTCTTGTGAGACCCTCTCCACTCCATGACTGAAAGTTAAAGGGCTCAATCTTACGCAGGTCTCCTTCAGGTAAACACAGCTGCTGACAGTTCTAGAGGGAAACAGACAGGTCATGCCCATTATACAGCACTTCCACAGCACAGTTAACTTTACCCTGGACTATCTCCAAGTACAAGTACAGTGGAATGTCCCACCACTCAACAGATGTGAGAATGCCCAGAAGGAGACCTAACCCTGGCATGGTGAAGGCACACAGACCTCATGTCAGCACAGGGCTATAAGGCAAGGGCACTGGGTGTCATGTTGGAAAGCTGAGGAAGACAGGAACTCCTCCAGGGTCTATAGAAACAGGAAGGGTAGCATCTGAGGTGAGGCTGAGATGAGATAACAGGAGACAGGTGGGAGATGAAAGACCATGGGAAATTCAAAATGATGAGGTGTGTTCATAGAAGAAGTGCAGGGCCAGTGGAGCAGGGGAGGAGGTTAGTGGGAAGCAAAGTAGCTGGGTGGGGCTGTCAAGGTGGGAAGAAGGGCAGAACAGCTCCCTTGTGAGGGTTGAAATAAGGGAGGAAGCCACGTAGCTGCTCCCTAGACCAGAGCTCCATGATGGAGGGAACTGGTGTCAGGAACTGGTGAGAGGGAAGCAGCACCATAGGAGGGCACCTGTCATTTTCTCTCTGGCTCCACCCACACAGAACTGTCCTGGGAAAGCAGACATAGGAACACCCTCAAAACAAGGAAACAAGAAGAGGAAGGCAGAGCACAGAGTGGGCTCTTAAAGGGCCAGCCACACATATATGATCCTTCCTTCACACCATTCACAAATGTAATCTCAAGAAAGATGAAAATATAAACATAATGAGAGAAATAATCAAGAAAAACAGGAGATGAATCACTGCTAAATTATGATATAGAGCCCAAACAAAACCTTTGAGGAAGTGGCAAGATGAGCAAGACACCTACCTCCACAGCAAGTCAGATAACCTGTGAAAGGATAATGGAGACAGACACTGAGGATACCCAACACAGTCCAAAGTAGAAATCCAGAGACTCTTAAAAACTCAACAGTAAAGCAGACCTAAAAATCACCCACCATGACTCAGAGATCTGAGCAGAACAGGGGGCAGAAAGATTGTAAGAGTCATGATTGAGGGTAGAATATCCAGAGTCATTGCCCCCTCAGCAACAACACACAAAGAAGAAAACTAGCTACCTCTTGCACAATCCATAACCCCCTATCCCATGGACTGGCCCAGAAAGCCCACTGAGGAGGGCCTCCAGTGGATTGGGGACAGGGAGGAGGGAAATGGGGAACCATCACAAGACTTGCTCATACAGTGTATCTAATTATTGACAAGAAATATGGAAAAAAAAAGAAAAAAACAGACGAAAAAAAGCATAAAATGAACCACAATGAAATTAAGAACTAGTGTTCATCAAAGACACCATTGAATGTGAGCAAAGTCATCCACAGAGGACAGACATTGCCACAGCATGTGCTTGGAAAAGGACTTGTATCCAGAGTGGAAAAAAAAAAGAACAGCAAATCCATGAGAAAAATACTAAACATAGACAATCCGGTATAACGAATGGGCAGGTGACATGGATAGGTACTGTACAAAATAGGTCAGCCACATGGACAATGGACAGGTGGTCAATATCACTCTAACTCAAGACACTACATGCTCCAGAATGCCAAGGGCACAGCAGGGACACAAAATATGGGTAGAAGTGTGTACACAGCTCACTCATCCACGTGACATCATTGTGTGACTGTTCCTAATGATGCTGGAGACACCTTGCCTTATGGCCTGTCACCCACCCCTACTCTGGGTATTCTCCAAAGTAGTGTTGTGTGTGTGCACGCACGTATGTGTGAGTGTGCTGAGTGCAAAGACACCACTCCTCTGCATGAGCTCCAGACCTTCTGAATGATCTGTCCTTTCCAAAAGCCAATATGTGCCTGATTCATGCAAGGGGAGTGTCAATGTTGGTTGTCAACTTGACAGGATCTAAAACCACCTAGACAAACCTCTGAGCATGTCTGGGAGGGAATTTCTAGATTAGGTTAATTAAGGTGGGAAGACATACCCTGAATGTAGACAGCACTGTTCCATCAGCTGTGATCCTAGGCTGAATATAAAGGAGAAAGTGGAGCTGTGAAGATGGAGCAGTGGGTATGAGTACTTGCTGTACAAACATAAGGACCTGAGGGGACTTGATTCACCCTGAGTTTGATCCGCAGAACCCATGTAAACTGTTAAATGTGGTCATGTATGCCTACAACCCCAGTCCTGTGGGGAATGGATATCAGAGAATAACTAGGGCTCATAGATCAGCCAGTCTGACAAAAAATGGCAGGTGGGGGTGCAGTAAGAGTCCATCTCAAGGAAACAGGCAGATGAGCAATGGAGTAAGACACTGGTCATGTGCATCTGCACATGCATGTGCATACACCACCCCTGACACAATCACAACACAAATACTACACACACATGCACAAAAAAGAGGAAGTTTAGCACCAGCATTTATTGTTCTCTGCTTCCTGTTGATGCAATGTGATCAGCTGCCTCATGTGCCTGCTGCAATGAGGGGACTTTCTTCCCGTACACTGTGAACTAAAATAATCCTTCCTCCCTTAGATGGCTTCTGCCAGATATTCCATCACAGCATGAGAGAAGAGACTACCACAATGAGTAACTCAGAGCTAGGAAACTCCTTCTAGCAACCTTGCACTGTCCCCATGACCAGTGATCATGATATTAAAATAGTACCATGTCACCTTCTCAGGAGAGGGTGGGTTCAAGGCTGGTGGTGATGGGTGAACTTGAGCTCCTGCAGGGTGCTCCTTCTGGAGGCCCTAGTGGAGAACACGTTTCCTGGCCTTGTCCAGCTGCCTGGAGCTCCTGTCTTTGGTGCCTCCTTCCATCTTCAGAGCCAGCATCATTGCACCTCCCCATCATGCTCTAAACCTGCATTCCTACTCTCACCTGTCTCCTGTAGCCACCTCTGCTGACACTGAGCCCCTCAGATAAGCCAAAGTTCCTTCCTCATGTTAAGATCAGCTGGTCAACTTCAACATTTTCATCTGCTTCCTTGATTCCCCTGTATCCCATAACCTGGCAGCCCAGGGTGTGGACACCTTTGAGGACCATTATCCAAATGCCAGCTGCCCTTCTTTGCAGGCATTTGGTCTCTTGTGTAGCAGGAGAAAGAAAGGTGTTCCTGGTACTGCCCCAAATAAAACTAGCATCATCAGAACTGAGAGTTCCCTTCCAGCAACTGCACAGCTTTGTACAGAAGCTAGCACCATCAAGGAGGTGAGCCTGACACAAAGCATGTGACAAAAAGCATGAAATTCTAAATTTTATACCTCAAGCTTAGAAATATCTAAGGCTTTAGAATCAGTCTTGAGTTACATCATCACCAGGGGGCAGAACAGGGTGACAGGGCTTCTGCTAAAAGTTAAGACACAGAGACAGGGAGATGAAGACAGAATGAGCCCCAGAGTATCATTAGATGAACCCATCTCTGCAGATAGATTTGGATATAGGAGGAACACAGCTGACACCCACTACATGCAGGGAGATGCCTGGAATGCTTGAGGATACATGCTGGGATGACCTTCTGAAGCAACTGCCCTGAGACACTGTGGATTCTCTGAAATTCTTTAAACTGTCCCCTCACCCCTAGCTGTAAAGACTCAAGTACCAACAGCTTCTAAAAGTGAAGGGATTAGTACTGGTCTCATAGGAAGGGATTAGTTCCTGTTCTGGTCTTCCTCCCTCTTTCCATGTGCCATCTGCCTGATATAACCTAGCCAGCCACTTTCATCAGATGCTGGCACCATGATTTTCTAAGCTTCCAGTCACCAGAAACATGAGCCAAAATACTGTTCTTTTCATATGGTACCCAGCCTCTCATACTTCATCATGGCAACACAATACAGACCAAGGCAATCATAAATATTCAGGTTCATCTAACTCCTCTTTAAGAAATTAACCCAAGGGAAGCTCTCAGATATTGCTGATATTGAACAATGAATACAGAATCCAGGGAAGACTGTGCCTATGGTCATGTTCACAGTAGCAAAACAGGAAGGCCCTGAAGGCTGCAAATGGAAACACAGTACCTTGCAGCCTGGGACTGTTCTGTTTATGCTGCTAAGGAAAGATCTCTAAATGTGTTTGAAGATAATAAAGTGAAATGCTGACTGGTGTATAGAATGAAATTTTATAGGAAGTTTTATTTTGTGTGTTGGGGGGTGCAGGTGCATGTGGAGCCTAGAGGAATACCTCAGCTGTCATCCTCCAGTTGTCGTTTTTTGAGACAGGGTGTCTTAGGGACCTGAAACTCACCAAGCAGGCCAGACTGGCTGGCCAGTGAGCCCCAGAAATCTGCTAGGCTCTGCCTCCCCAGCGCTGTGATTACAAGGGCACACCACCATGTCTGGCTTTTTATTACATAGGTTCAGGGAATCATCCTCAGATCTTCATGCTTTCAAGGCACTTTACTCAGCCATCTCCTTGCTTATATTTTTATAAGCATAAATCTGAATAGATGCTTAGAGAATCTGGAAGTTTGACCAGTAAGAGAGGAGTGGGTCAGAGGTCTGGAGCACTCTGCGCTGTGCATGTTGTTGATATGCAGAGGAAGCAAATGAAGCACCAGTGTTCAGTGTGTGATGCTTCTGCTGGAAAGCAGCATTTGTACAAAATCTATTGACGCTGAACAGGAGGAGCAATAAAAAACAGGTCTAAATCGATAGCCTGAAAACCCTGCTAGACAAATGGGAAGCCATGGTGCCCGGTGCTGAGTAAGACCCTGGCTGCTCACTGTGGACAGCTAACATGTGGTCATTAATAACAGTGACGACAATGGCCTCCGCTTGCTCCTGCAACACAATCAGCTTCACAGTGGGCCATGCTGCACATGTGAATAGCAGCATTTGATTTTCATGCATGTCCCCAACCAAAAACAGTCAGGTGACAGATGACATGAAGACACATCCAGTGTTTTCGTTGTGCCTCACTCAGCATCTTAACTCAGTCCCACCCAGGGCCCCAGCTGTTGCTTTGGATGAAATTGGTGGACAACTGTGTTAACACCCCTTTGGGATATGAATGCTTTAGCCTGCCTGTGCCCACAAATTAATAAACACCCCACTGCACAAACCAGCTGTCCAGAGGGTACCTTGTAATACGCCTTTCTCTCATCAACATACCACAGAGGAAGGGAAGGGCTCATGGAGAACAGAATGCACAGAGTGAGGAGGAAGGACCAGTCTCTTCCATCCTGACCTCTGGGTGTACACTGGAGAAAGCACAGGAAAGAGGCAGCTTAAGAAGAAAGTGGAGGATGCGGAGAAAGGAGCCAGAGGAAGAAACAGGAGGTGAAGGGCTATAGATTCTGGAACCCCTTGTGCATCCACCTCCTACCCCATCACCAATGAAAGAAAGACAATGCCAAGAACAGTGCCCAGGGTAGAAATGGGGGGCAAATAGCAGCAGCTAAAGGAGAAAAGAGGGGGAGTTCATTAGGCCTGATGCTCTAGGAGGTCAGGGGCACAGCTCACAGCTCCTGCTGCTGCTGTGGGCCAGGCCCTGGCTCTCTCCACACACCCATCTCTGCCTCTGCCTCTGCCTCTGTCTCTTCCTCTGCCTCTGCCTCTGCCTCTGCCTTGGGGCATAAGAAGCTCCCTGGAACACAGGGCTTCCTAGGTACTTCCTTGCCCTTGGCCCACACTTGGCACTTCCCACGTGGGATCAGAGTGGGCAGGAGCAAAAGTGAAACCAACCAGGAAAGTCCTCCTGCAACTTAGCCACTGGGAAAAGGGAGCCCCTCTTGTACATTTCTGGAGTTCATTTGCAGTGACTGGAGGCCCTGGAGCACCCATGTATGTGTGTGAGTGTGTGTGTGTGTGTGTGTGTGTGTGTGTGTGTGTGTGTGTGTGTGTGTGTGTTTCTCTCTTTCCTTGCAAATAAATAAATAAAAATATTTGTAAGGGAAGTCCTCTGACCCTGCATCTCATGGACCCTGTGACTCAGTGAGCTGTGGGTACAGTGACCTGCGTAAGGCGCTATGCTGGCACTTATTCTCAATTGGTTTGTTGGATGGCAAGGTGAACTTGGACTTGAGCCTTAAGGTGACAGATCCTCATACTCATCAGGTAAACTGAACTTAACTCACCATGGTACAGACTGGGTTTAAATTTCTTTAGTGACAAGTATTAGTGCTATATTATCCACCAAAGCAACTCCCCAGAGGGTGGGGCCAAAGTCAACTCCGGCAAAGAGAACAGAATCTGTCCTCTGTTGGCAGTGAGGCAGAGCAGAGGCTGTTGGCTGTCTGGCACCTCTCATCCCATCCTCTTTGATTTTCCCCCCCCTGTCCCATAGACTATAAAAACTAACTAAATCGAGCAGGGCATGGTGGCACACACCTTTAATCCCAGCACTAGGGAGGCAGAGGTAGGAGGATTGCCGTGAGTTCAAGGCCACCCTGAGCCTACATAGTGAATTCCAGGTCAGCCTGGACTAGAGAGAGACCCTACCTTGAAAAACCAAAAAAAAAAAAACCACTAAATCATTTTGCATCGCTCTGAATGACAGGTGGCTGTCTGGCCCATGAGATGCAGGCAGTATCCCGAAGAGGGGCACCCCACTACAATAAAATGTCAAGCCTTGCAGGAGAAATCCTCCTTCATCACCCCTTTCACTTCTTTGGTCATACTCTTCATGCCTGGAATGCAGACATGATCCTGAGGTGCAGCAGCCATCTTGAAATGTGAAGGCCAAGACGCC
Source organism: Zapus hudsonius (assembly GCA_004024765.1). NCBI lineage: Eukaryota > Metazoa > Chordata > Mammalia > Rodentia > Dipodidae > Zapus > Zapus hudsonius. The sequence continues at coordinate 39,473 of PVHP010007049.1, read as the reverse complement.
CACTGAGACCGACAGAGCAGTGAGGCAAGTCAGCCTGCGGCCTGGCTGATGGCTGTGAGGAACTGCTGTTCAGACAACTACTTTGAATTGCTGTTACAGGAGAAAATTTAACCCTAACTTTTATTCTCCCTGTAGCTAAACTTTACCTCGTTTTCACTTAACACTTGTGAAAGAGTCAAGGGCTAAAATGACTAACAAAATATAGGCAGGACACACAATGCCCATTTGTGTGCACACATATAACATCATTGTCGGTGCACATTAACAGGCAGGACGTTATCACAAGTGTTCTTAAAGGGATAATGATGTTCTCCTACATGAAATTGTTCTCCACAAATCTTCAGGCATCATGCTTCAGAATCCAGTGTGAAAAACCTTCATGTGAACCCAGATGGGACTACTGTCCCTGTTCCCAACCAAAGTGCAAAGGGAAAAGCCCTCCTGTAGAGGAATCCTCCTGTCTTGCTTGCATCGCACACAACTGCCTTAATTGTTGGGCAAGAAGAGGCTTCTACTTCTCAGAACATGACTGGGTCACAAAACCCCAAAGAGTCAATTTCAGGAGCAGACAGCAAAAGGGATCCAGTACAGAGCAGAATGGAGTGCTGGGACATGACGGAACACAAAGTGACAGGGACAGCCTGAGAGACAGCAATGTCAGTGTCAGAGATACCCACGAGAGCCCGCCTGCCAATCAGCTGCTTCACTGATGCCTGAACTGGAACCAGAGGATGCTGCAAACAAAAGCTGGAAATAAATATTCCATCAGTGTTCCCCTTGCTTTCACAGCCTGTATTCACAATTTCCTCTCATGTTCCACAGCAGTGCCGGGCTGGCAGTCCTTCCTGTTCTCATTATTATAATGGTTCCACTATGAATATGACAGTCAGGAGGGCTCATGTGACACCAGCTGCTCTGTACCTACATCACAGTAAGAACAGGGCCATCTCCTTGCCGTTGTGGAGTCCATGTCGTAGGAAGAAAAGTTTCTAAAGAAAATAACAAAGCAAGTTACCAGCAGCATATTCATGGGGCTGTTTGGCACTCTGGGGTCCCCAGCACCACCACCCTCATCCTCAGAGCCAGCACTAAGTCCAGCAAGGAAAAGTCAGGCAGTTCCCTGGGAATCAACACCACATTCTGACTTGGGAAAATGAAGGGAGAAGAAAACAGAGAAGTTCCTTTGCTCATGCACTACCATTGAGTAATGCTGATCGCCCACCACAGCCCAAGTACTGTGAGAGCTGAACAGTGTGAGTGTCCCACCCTCTCTCCCATCCTCTCCTGCTCCAGCACCCTTCTGTTAAGTGAGCAGGTGGTACACTCACCTATAATCATCTAAGCAGCAGGCCTAGAGAGATTCTGCCTGAAGTCTATTTGTGGGGCACCTGGAAACACCCCTTCCCTGGCTGGGCTTCAGTTACCTCTGTGAGGAGAGGTGTGAGGGCTCTTTGGTAAATCTGGGGATTAAATGAGGTAACACCCACCACCCCCATGCATGTTGCCTATTTCAGGTTCCATTAGCTCATTACCATCGTGGCTAAAGTTGATAAGAGAGCTTCATGCCTCCTCATGGAGTTGGGGACCTTGTTCTTGGCTTCCTTTGGGTAGTGACAAACAATGCCACCTTTGTCATGGTAACACTTCTGCCTCACAAGCCAGGATCTGAGTTGGGCCCAAGGTTGGTCCACAGGATTCTCAGGATCACACAAGGACCAGGCACAGCAGCCCTGGGTTTACAAGGCTGCTGAGTAGGACAGAGTAAGGATCCCATGCTATACCTACCCTGGCAAGAGAATACCATGACTGGGTCAGCTTGGAGACCCCAAATCAAAGAGACTGGTGATGATTTTTAAAGGAATCATTTTTGGTTTGTGAGGTCTGTTTTGCTGACTGAGAAATTCATGTAGGCCGAAAGCAACAGGAAGGCATCTCAGGGCTGTGAGGCCAGGATACTGTAGGAAGTGCAGCTCTCCTCAGCCAGCTCCATAGCCATAGAGAGATACATTGGACAGACTGAGTTTCTGTCATGTGGCTACCAGGCTCATCCACAATAATAATGTCCTTTCTATATAACACCCGATGAGAAACTGACGCTGTGATGGAATAGCTACACCATTTAGTCAGTGTATGAGCTGGATGGTGTAGATTTCCAGAGCTCTGTCCCTGCAGAGGCTATGAGGAGTAGCAATCCACCCCAAGGACAGAGTAGCAGCACCATTGCAGCCAGACAGCCCTGGTCAAAGAAACACCTGATAGGGGGAAATCTTGGCACAGTTATATTTGGTTTTTACTGTTGAATTCCCCCC
>PVHP010007049.1:18575-37064 GCA_004024765.1 Zapus hudsonius | reverse complement strand
TAAGCAGGAGAAGAAAAGATAATAGAGAGCTCCCATCATGAGAAAGAGAGATTCATGAGGGAAAAAGTCTGGAGCCTATACCCACCCTAGCCATTAGCTGGGGTGGGGTAGGCCTTACCTTCCTAAGGCCTGGATCAGAGGTTCTTCTACTCCATTGCCATGTGGGCAAGAGACTGGCCTTCCTCTAGTGAAGTTAATGTAAGTTTTTTTCCCAGGTGAGTCAGAGATAGCTGATTGGTTCATATCTGACCAATCAGTTTTAGCCCCTAGGTTGTAGCTCTAGCTAGACACCTCCCATTCAAGGGGAAGGGTGGTCCCTGCAGATGCCTGACCCTGTCACACACCGAAGCCACAGACGGCCTTGGATTCCATCAGCTCAACATGTTTAAAATTACATAAAGGGGGCTAAATAGATGGCTCAGCAATTAAGGCATTAAGGCACTTGCCTGCAAAGCCTAACAACCTGGACTTGATTCCCCAGTACCCATGCAAAGCCAGATGCACAGAGTGGTGCATGCATCTGGTATTTGTTTGCAGTGGCTGGAGGCCCTGGTGTCTATTCTCTGTCTCTCTCTGCTTGCAAACACATAAATAAAAATATTTTTTAAAGTTCTTTTTGTTATTTTTTTTTCTTGTAATTACATAGACCAACATCCCCACCTGTGCTAGCATGGTATATATCAAAAAGAAATAAACCATTATGTGTAGCTTTTGAAACTTTTTAGATAAACAATATGCCAGAGCCTATCTCACATCTGCAAATGCCTGGTTGAGCACAAGAGAAAAGCCTGACATCCACATGGGGCCTCACTATCCAAAAAAGCAGCTCAGAGTGCCAACGAGCATCTCTCTGCTCTGCTAGTGTGCCAATGTGTTACATGTGTCCTCCGCCAGAGGCTTCCTCGGTGGATGCTGCAGGGGACCAGATGCCCAAGCCAAGCAGGCTGCCCCTTCACACAGCCACACCACCCCTACCTATCATATTCTATCCTGCCTCCAGAAAATCTATAGTAATGAGGTATCTATTCAAGTATGGTCAAGGCCATCCACAAGAATTCCTGCTTTCTCAGCTCTGTGACATCCACTGCTACTCACAACATTCTTCCCTATCTCCGTGAGAGAGAAGACAACCCTCTGCCTCTGCATGCACAGGTATTATCCCAGTGTTTCCCAGTCTTTGGTCCAACAGCCTCCACTCTTGAGTCACCCTCACTGGGAAGACCGGGACAAAAACTGCCATGGATAGGCAGACTCCTTAATAGGTCTCAGCATGGACAGGAGGCCTAGCAAAGCCACTACATGGGCAGAACTGCACATGAGAGTTATGCCATGGTCTGGGTGGTGGCCCTCCAATGTTCACCTGGAGTCAATGGACATGACCTCATTTAAAAAAATTATCTTCAAAGATGTCAAGTTAAAACTCAGAGCAAGAGCCAGGTGTGGTGGCACAATCCTTTAATCCCAGCAGAGGTAGGACGATTGCCAAGAATTCAAGGACACCCTGAGATGAATTCCAGGTCAGGCTGGGCTAAAGCAAAACCCTACCTCAAAAAAAGCAAAAAACAAACAAACAAAAAACTCCAGAGCAAGACCCCATGTCCAGTGGCAAATGTCCTTATGAGACAAAGAGATGTGCAGACTATACAAGAGGGAGACACACACAGCCAGCATGCAGCTACAAGGATAGGTTCACCTGGAGCCATGACAGACAGAAGAAGCAAGGCTCCTCCTGGGAGCCTTCAGAGGAGTGAGGCCCCTCTACACCTTGATTAGGAAGCTCTGGTCTGGAGCCATGGGACAGTCAGTCTGTGCTGTGTGAAGGCATTGGGTTTTAGGTGGTCAGTTAGGGCAGCCCTGGGAAACTCACAGCAGGAACAGAAGCCCTGGAGACCACACTACCTCTCAGCTGCCACTTCCTCTTCCAGGGGCTCTGCCTACAATCTCTAGCTGTCCTTCTGACCTCCAATGAAAGAGCAAATTCTCACAAAAGGCAAATTAGATATTCTGTTTGTTACTGTCAAAATCTCCTAGGCAATATGTTTTGTGAGGTGACCGTTTCATATTTATAACATATTTTGAGAACCTTAGGTTAAACAGGGTGATGACAATTAAAATACAACTAGTAATTATGATTATTACATCTTCAAGGGCCACAGCCCTTGCCTCTTTTTTCTTTAATATTATTTATTTGAGAGCAGAGAGAGGAAAAGAGAGGAAATGGGAATACCAGGGCCTCCTGCCACTGTAAACAAATTTCAGATCATTGTACTTTGTGCATCTAGCTTTACATGTTGTCGTAGTCAGCCACACGCCGCTGGGATGAATCTCCAAACCAGGCACAATTGGGGGAGGAAAGTATTTATTGAAATAACGGATCCAGGGGAAGTTGCAAAAATGAAAAAGGCTAGCTCCTTTTCATAGATCCAAGCAGAGAGACGGAGACCCAGCACCTCCAAAGCAAGCAAGCACACTATCCCTCACAAACAGCAGGACTGCCAGATTTGAGTTCTGACTGCTCTTTGCATACATATAGCTTGAATTTCACACCCACCCCAGTAACACCTTAGGGCAGGAACCTATTAGGCCAGGCCAAGGTGACACCTCCTCCAGCCAGAAGGCTGGAGACAAATCACAAGCTTTAATAAACTCTTCAATCTATTAGGGGGACATCTATTCAAACTACCACACATGGGTACTGGGGACTCAAACCTGGGCTGCTAAGGCTTTACAAGCAAGTGCATTTAAACACTGAGCCATCTCTGCAGCCCTGTCCTTGCCTCTTCAACTTCACATGCTTTGCCTTGTTTCCACAGGTCAGGTGTTTCTTATTGTGGCCATCCCACACTGCCACACATAAACAACAGCTTTAGCAGTCCAAAGTTCAAAACTTGAGATGGGGCTGCATTTTTGTTGGAGACTCAAGGAGAGAATTCTGTCTTTATAGCTTCTACAGGGCCTCTGGCAAGCTTCCACAGCTCATGTTCCCTTCTTCCTTCAAGCCCTGAAGTACATCTTTATACTCACCTCAGCTTCCTTCCTAATATCTCTTCCTCTTTGGGTGTGTGTTGGGGGGGAGGTGAATGTGTACATGTTCATGTGTGTGCAGATGTGTGTACATATATAGGCCAAAGGTTGACATTTGCTCAATTGCTCTCCACCTTATTTGTTGAGACAGCCATGGAACAGAGAACCTAGAGATTGTTAGGCTAGCCAGCTTGCCCTGGATATCTATACCTCTTAGAATCCCAAGTGTTATTTGGTGTTGGGTTTTCAAAGTCTGTGTGCTCATAGACCAAGCACTTCTCTAACAGCATCTCCTTAGCTCCACATTTCTCCCCCTTGTAGTACCATTGAAGCTGCCCTGGACCTACCTGGAAAACCCAAGCAATTTTCTATCTCAAGGTCCTATCTGAATCACACCTACAACACCTTACACCTTCAGTCAGGTAAGGCAACCTCTCTACAGATACTAGGTTGGGAATGCGGACATCTTTGGGGCCCTTATTTTGCTAAGCACAGTTGGATATGATTACCTGTTATGTAATAATATAATAGACTCATGAGTGTCATAAGGAAATCTGGAGTGGGAATTGGGGAACATTACAATGAGGGTACAGTGAGAGAAATGAGTTGAACATAAAGATACCACTCAACATCTTGCAGGTGTAGTAAGAGATCAGCACAGGCCTGAGGTCTGAGATGAACCCAGTGGAAGTGCCTGTACACTGCAGCCTGTCGTGGGTGCTTGGGAGACACAGGAGGATGAGAGGTGTGGCTAGAAGCATAGTATGGAGAGTAAGAGAATGAAGGGCTATGGTGGTTAAAACAACAAAATGGGAAATTCAGTATATTGGGCAATGACTTCATTCCAAGGGCAGAAGTGAGAGGGACAGAGGAAGCAAATTTGGTATAATTCCGTAGAAGTGTTTTCTGGGGACTGACACAGCAAAGGCATAGGGCACCTAACTTGAGGCTCCTGGGGAAAGAAAGTGTTGGACTCACTTGTGAGGGTGTATGGCCTGAGAGCAAGCCTAAAACCTTGGCCTAAGATTGTCCCTGGTCCCATGGGATGGATGCCCAGGAGCAAGGGAAGACAGAGAAATCTAATCAGGGAACCCAGCACTGGTGTGTGAAGGGTGTTGCTTAGGAGCCAAGGTAAGAAAGGACCTAATGCTGCAGCCCTGGAAAGAGGCTGCACATCAGCATGTTAATGAGCTCCCAAGTGGCCTATGTCAGTGCAGGCAGCTGCTGGAGAAACTCTAATACAGCCTGGACCACAATGACCCTGGCTTGTGTCTGAAGTGTGTTTTATACTTAGAGACACATCCTGACAATCTTTAACAATGTACATATACATTCTAACCACTGTTGCACAGCACTCTCATCAAACCATAACTGATCTAAGCCATTGTTGGACACTCAAGTTATAGCTTTTCCTTTTATAATGAATGTTAGCAGAGTCAACATATTCTGTAAGAATTCTTGCCTCCAGAACTGCAAGAATTTTTTTTTTAATGACCTAGTCTGTGGTACACATCCCTTAACCTTGACTGCCCTTGACTCACTTGGAGGAAGCAAAGCCCATCCTACAAGCACAGGTCAGCCTTAGAAGCAGAGATTCAGTCCAGCCGTTAACAGGGCTTGTGAGAAAGGCAGCTCCTCACTCCAACCTGCTGAATTGGAAGCTGTACTTAAGCTGGGATTGTTGGTCTGCAAGCTAAAGGCAGAAATGTACTGCTCCACAACCTTATTTCAATATGCCCAGCAAGCCTGCCTTCTTCAGTACATATGATGGTGTCTATGAAAAGAGGGTGCAGGAAAAGGCAGAGTACTACATTCTGCCTTAGCTTTTTCTAACTAAATGCCTGGAAAAAAGCTGTTCTAGGAACATTACTAACATTAGAGGAATAGTTGAGTGTTTATAAGATGTATTGTACCACCTTATAAAAATGTTATAGAAATAATTACATGGAATAAGCCACATAAATACCTAAAGACTTTATTATATGTCTGTTCCACATTCTTTATACACTACATTTGGGAATGTGAAATATAAAACAATTTTTCAACTTTCTGATACTATAACAGAAAGAGTGCACAAAAATGAAAATTCCTAAGCAGATCTCAATCACATTCAGTATTTCCAAGACTGTCTTCCGGCCCCATCTCCCCAGAGAAGGAAATCAGTCCCATCTAGGATGTGGGATTTCCTTTCAGGGAGCGCATGCTCCTGTAGTGCTTGTAACTGCAGACACTAGTGATGTGCTTTCCAGATGTTGCCTTTGTGGAAGGCATGCAGCCTGGTGGTCCAGTTGAGATTTAGGACTGACAGCTACAGGGGCATGAAGGTCCCCAGAGTCCCATGAGGTCAAACGATGGTGACAGGAGATAGAGCACATGCCCAGTCCACATCCGCTGAAAGGCAGCATTAGCACTTCTGGGCACAACTTCCTACTGGGTCAGTCACAATGATTCACAAAGGAAAATGGGTCATTTTCACTTAGGAAGGTGGGTGATCCTCCCCCCGGATGCTCCGGTACTTGGCCATGTCTTCTGGAAATACTTTAGAAAGTTCTTGAATCAACAGGCTTTTAAATTTCTATGAAGAAAAATAGCAATGTCATCAAAATTGTGAAGACCTGTCATGCAAATCAAAGACTACCTCCCAACCCACCACCACCGAGAAGCCCTAAATCTCAACTATACTAGTAAGATGACTCCTTCCTTCTAAAGGAAGAAGAAAGAGGTCCTCCAGCTAGGTGCTCTAGCCATACAGGTGGAAATGGCTTCTGCAGACAGCACAGAGAACCAGAACTGTGAACAAGCAAGCACCTTATCCACTAAGGCATCTCTCCAGCCCAGAACCAGGCATCTCTCCAGCCCAGAACCAGAACTGTAACTAATACTTAATGAAGGATCAGGGCCTGGAGCTGCAACAAACTCACTGTGTGCAAACTGCTCATGGAACAGCACATTTTCCACAAACACCACAGCTTCTTGGCCTCCTTGTCCAACATTTGTTCTACCCCAATTAAAAGCCATTCAATATGCCAACACCTCACACTCCATTCTTATGAGCTCAAGGGAAAAGGGTCCCAATTCCACAGCATGAAAACATGTGCAATTTCAAAATAAATTTCCAAAGACTTCAGCCCAACAGTAACTACTGAGAATAAAGCCTTCAGAAGTTTAGACAGGTGATCCACTGGGGAAACAAAGGCCACAAAACTGATTGGGACTGCCAGAGATCTCAGGTAAGAGAGGATGCTGAGTGTCACAGTACACATGGAAACAAAGCACACAGCTGTGCATCCCAGGGGTATAGCCCTGTGGAGTCTATGATGCTTGTGAGCCAGGAGGCCTTGACTGTGTGCCAGCTGCTAGGCCCACAGAGATTTCTGGTGGGCAGCAGAACACAGACACAAGCCATCAGAGCCACTGCAACCCATGTCTGAAGAAACTGTGTTCAGAAGCTCAACTCCACATGAACAGAGAAATGAAATGTGGGCTCTATGCTCACAAGTGGCCTTCCAGAACACACCATTTGCCATCTATGCCATCGTCTGGATGGGCTCTAGGAAGCCCTCCTCTCAGGGCCTTCCCCTCACTCCTCCACTCAGCTAAGCCAGGTCACCTGTTCAAAGGCAACAAGACGATTTCCAGACAGAGGAGACAGAAGAACCAGCCCACCTGTGCCAGACTGTCACCAAACGGGCACTGGGCAGCACCAGAGACAGAACCCATTACAAGCAGCTTCACCTGCAGGCAGACAGCAAGTAGACAGAAAGAAAAATATCTGGAACAACACTCTGAAGAAGGAAACTTTAAGGAAGGCTGGTAAGTGAAGCCAGCTGAGCTAGGTCCCCTGTTCAAAAGCAACAGGATGATTTCCAGACAGAGGAGACAGCACAGGAAGAGGATAGAGGCAACTGTTCTGGTGGCCAGAGGGCAGCCCAGAACAAGCAGGGCACACAGGAGTCCTGCTGCACGCAGTCCACTGGGGGCCAGTAAGTTACAAACAAAGCAAAAGCCACATGACTTATAATTCAGTCAATTAAATTAGAAAAACTGAATTTCATGCTCAAGACCCAGAGCTCTCAAGTCCTCTATGAGGCAAAGAAAGGTCTAAGCTGTCTGTGAATTGCCCAGAGGTGATAAACAATGAGGAGTCTGAGGAGCAGAACCCAGAGCCCACCACTGGGGAAAGACAAAATGAACACCTGAGATTCCTCCAACTACAGGGCCACAGCACAGAAGAGTCTTTGCCCACTGGGTCAATAGATTCACTGTAAAAGCATCAAAGTCATGCAGGTACAAGCCCAAGATGGGAAAGGCTACCTATCACTGCCCATGGATGACAATCAATCACAAAATATTCTAGATGTCCTTAAATGAACACTATCCATTTGATGTTTTTATGCTACACACCTTAACTACCTTAACTACCTATCCATCACACAAGCCACTGTCACCTTAGGAAACAGTCCATGTCCGCCAAATATGGGTAAGGAAAAGAACACAGTCTAGTAACCTAGCACGCTTTGCTGCGTATTTTCCAGCATGCATCCTGACATGACTGTGGGGACTCTTACCTTCATTGTGTCAATCTTGCCTTTCACTTGCTCATTTTTGGCAAGAGCCCTCTCCAGGCACTCTTTGGTGTAGAGCTGGGGGTTCCGACCTTGATCTATGTATCTGAAACATGAAACATCCCAGTTAGCACATAGTCAACATCCATACTCAATTTTCTGGAAACTATGGAAAAAAACCCTCATTATACCCATCTTCACATGCCCTGCTACACCAAGAACCTAGAATGTGATTTGTTATCATTCAAAGTGCATTTGCGTAAAAACATACGCTCATACTGTTACCTTCTGATCCTCACAACAACTTATAAAGAAGTTCTTAAGAAGAAAGCTACATAGATACAGGGCTCAGGCCTGTTGACAGAGGGCCCAACTAAGATGAAGCATCCACTCCAAACACCCTGCAGGAAGGAGTTTTAGAAGCTGTCAGAAGGGAGAAGGGAAGCTCCACAAAGACGAGGTCCCCACGGGGCCTAAGATTGTCTTATGAACTGTTCCAATAGGGAGTTATCAATACACCATTAAATTTAATACACCTAAGTCACTTAAATACATACAAGGGGAATTATTTCCAAGTACTTCTGGGCAATACAAAAGTGTTTCTTAAGCCAAGAGTGGTAGTACATAAAACTTTCTTAATATTTTCAACACTTCTACCCAAAATACCATCATTATTCTAAAGATGTCATAAAACTCACTGCCTGTATTCAAATTTCAAAGACAAACTACCTAGCTATTTCGGATCCAGAATAATGTTAAACTATTCATCCTAGAAAAAGGAGACCACCACCACACTAAGTCCAACATTAAAAAAATACTAAAAAAAATTAATCACTTCAAGTTAATAACACCATTGAGTTCTTCTAACAACAAAATGTAATAATGTCTAGAATTTTCATGTTTCTGGAATGATGTAAAGAAAAAAGTAAAATTCTAAACAAAGCCATCCAATGTTCTATAAAATAAAGGTGTGGGGAGAAAAAATCCAAAAGGCACATGGAGAATAGGACTACTATTTCATGTGTCCTAAGTAAACCATAGCAATGGCATCTTACACTCAAAAGCAGAATCCCATTTCTGTCCACACACAAAACCAAAGCTCTGGACTAGAGTGATGGTTAAGTGGTTAAAGCACTTGCTTACAGAGCCTATCGACCTAGGTTCAGTTCCCCAGTACCCATAAAGCCAGATGCACAAAGTGGTGCATGTAGCTGGGATTCATTTGCCATGGCTAGAGGCCCTGGCATTCCCATTCTCCCTCCCTCCCTCCCTCTCTCCCTTTCTCTCTCTCTCTCTCTCTGCTTGCAAATAATATGTTTTTTTAAAAAGCCGAAGTTCTGGGAAGAAGGGCTGAAGTTTTTTTTTTTAATCTTTGCTCCATCAGCCCATGTCTGAAAAATGTGCTGGCAAGGCCAGTGGGAGCCTCATGTTCCTCCCACGCTGTGTTCTCACAGCCTTAGCAGTGTATAAATAAGCTCCAGGCACTGGCTCCTGATAGCTCACAGGCCATCTTCTTCACCACTGCATGCCACTGCCCTTGCGTGTCCTGTTACCCGTGCAGTTCTCCACCTTGGATAGGAAGCCTCTCATCTTCCCACTTCAGAAGGCTCACAGCTTCAGCCACATTTGCCAACACCGATCCTGTGCATTCACACCAGGAGCAATGCTGAGGACACCTCACATCCCTACACTTCACAAGCAGGAAGCCATCACCTGAATCCAGAGCTGTGCCCCACACAGCCCTCTATGCCCACCTGAAGGCAAAAGCCTTGGTGGTCCTGCCATACTGGGAGAACGGAACCTGACACTGCAGCCACTGTGCCCTGTGCCGTGGGCAGCTGCTGACCTAGGCTCTAACTGCATCTCTGACCCTCTGAGGTGGAAAACACCGTCACTTTCCCTTTGGGGTTAAGGAAATCCAGTGCAAGTTTTGTTGTACAAAGTACTAGAATGTTCTGGCAGTCCCAAGCCAAAGTCAGAAGGCCATGCTGCCTGGAAGAGTCTCAGGCTTCAGTCTTCACTCTGACCCTTATTAGCTAAATAACCACTGCAATTACTCAGCAGTCCTCACTGTTAAGTGAGGACAAGTAGTGTGACCAAACTTGCATTTAAAACGTATAGTCTGTTCCTGCAGGTGTCCTCTGGGCCACTGCACGACAAGTACACAAGACTATAGAGAACTGTCTCCCTGCCACAGCTGGCTGGACTGAGGTCTTCCCTTCTCTTTCCAGCAGCAGACAGCAGCACCTCTCAGAACTAGAACCAGGCCATGTACTGCACAGGATGCTTTTGTATTATTTGTTTTTAATGATTTTATTCATTTATTTGCAAGCAGAGAGAGATAGGAGACAGAGAAAAGAGAGTGAGAATAGGTGCACCAGGACCTCCAGGTGCTGCAAACGAACTCCAAATGCATGCACCACTCACTGTGCATCTGGCTTTATAGGGTACCGGGGAATTGAACTTGGGTCATCAGGCTTTGCAAGCAAGCACTTTAAACACTGAGCCACCTCTTCAGCCCCAGGATGCTTTTATTATTTATTTTGGCATGTGTACATGCGGTAGTGTGCATGTGTGTGCAGGTGAGCATGCACCTGTATAAGCATGTAGATGCCAGAGGTCAATGTCTTCCTCAATCATTCTCCACCGTATTTCACAAGACATGGTGGTCTCTCATTGAACCTGCAGCTCATCAATTCTGCTGGGCTAGCTAGCCAGCAAGACCCAGGAATCACATCTCTGTCTCCCCACCACTTAGACTATAGGCATATGCTGCTGCACCAGCTTTTACACAGGTCCTGGGAATCCAAAGTCAGGTCCTCATGCTTGGTTAACAGGGTCTGAGCCATCTCTCCAGCACCATGTTATTATTTTGGGGTATTTGTTTGAAGCAGGGTCTCACTCTGTAGCCCAGGCCAGCCTCAAACTACCAATGATCCTCAACCTCCTGGAGTGCTGGAATTAAAGGCATGAGCCACCACACCAGGCTTTATTAATTATTTTTAATTTTCAATATAACCTTTGTAAGACCTTTCACTTCTTAAGAAAAAAAAAAAGAAATTAAATTGTTGTTTCTTAGCCTGGAGCTGCTTTCTTAAAGGACTCAGAAGCTTTCACATATTTAATAAGTTTTTTATTAACTTCATTTTTACTTTCACATGATACTGCTTTCAGTAACACAAGTCTGGGGAGTTTTGAGTGTTTTAAATCCCACAAGGACAGGTTATTTTTGTCTGCTCTGTTCATGGCAAATCCGAGGCAGCCAGGTTATGCCTACCACAGAGCTAGCACCCCAACGCTGACAACGGAACAAGCCATCAACACCACAAGTTAACAAGATTCAGACTCACTGTTAGCTCAACAGTGATACTCACTCGAACACTTCCAGAGGCACGGTAATGTCATGAAGCTGCTGTCTGCACTTATCAATGTCCTGCAAGCCCGTAACTATAAAGTTCCTGGGGGAGGCAGAACAGGGACTTTGGTTAATTCAGGTAACAGCATTAAGCAACAGCCAGAGCCAAAGACTCACTGGTCACACCTGCACTCAAATGAGCCTCAAGACTCCCCAGGCACCTTTGGGATCATAAAATACCCCTGATGGTTTCCCTTATAAGCACAATAAATGAATGGGGAGAAAACCAAACTCTTTTAAGATCAGATGAAAAACAGGAACTTTCTTTCAAAATCATTTATCCCCTTTGGCCATAATTTTGAGGTGTTTCAGTGTAAGCAGGGAGTGACAGGGTCTGCTTAAGCACATAAACTCAGAGTGAGGGGAAGAAAGCCACCCCTGCCCAGTTTAACTTCAGCTTCCTCCAGAGCCATCCTAGCTCGCCCCACTGTTGCCTGTAATCCCAGGTACAATTAAGGGCAAGTCTGTGTCCCTATAAAGCAAGGAGGCCTTCCCGGGAGCATTCCCTGTTAGCGTGTTCTCTATCCCAAGGCCGAACAGCATGGCCAGCACAAGGCTGTAGCCAAGAAGAAATCAGAAACAGTCTGCGACCTTCCTCGCCCCAAGTTCCATCCCAGTTTCTCCACAACTCAGCCTACACAGCAGGTGGCTGCAGGGTCCTGGTTGTGAAGCTGGCCTCTCCTCAGGGGTCAGAAAACAAACTCCCAGGAGCTCCTCATCAGCAAAAAGGGTCCGAGTAGCAAAGAACTCCACTGTTCCGGATCAGAAACAGAGGAACTGAGTGATCACAGGAGGACACTACATGGGAAGGAGGAGCAGTGGCCTCAACAACCCACCCTCTTTGGGGGGCGGGAGGGTCTCAACACCCAGGACCCACGCCCACCCTGGGGTTCACCCCCTAGCACCTGGCCTGCCCCAGACAGGCCTCCCCCCCAGCACCCCGCTCTTCCCCAGCACCCCGAGGCCCACCCACTCACAGCTTCTGGCTGAGCCCCGCCTGGCTGCTGGGCTGGAAGTCGCTGACGATGATGCCGAGCTGCCGAATGTTCTCCACGAACTTCTCCAGGTGCTCCTCCAGGTGGTCAAACTTCTCCGCCATCGGCCCGCACGACCCTCGCCTGCGGCCGCAGACCGCTGCGCTCCAGCTCGCCGCGCGCACTTCCGGCTTCCGTCGGGACCGCCGCCACTTCCGTTTCCTTTGGGCGGGGCCGCCGGGGAGGGAGCCGGGCTGCCGGTACGGGGGGCGGAGAGGGGGCGGGGCGCTGTGGGGCGGGGCTTCTGGGCGGGGCGGGGCGGGGAGGGGCTTCTGGGGAGGGGGCGGGGCTGCCGGGGTGGCGGAGGAAGAGCCGCCAGCGAGCTTGGGACAGTGCTGGAAGTCCTCAAACCCGGGAAAGCGATTCAGAAATTTTAGCAAATGGAACCAGTTGCCGCTGGCTGACAAATTGAATCTTTGGAGCTAGCTCTTCAGTCGGCCTCAGACCTTGTCTTCAGGACTAGTGTTCATTAACCTCCTTAGTAAATTTTCACACCGAGACATCTGTGGATATTCAGTGCTTCTGTAAAATGCAGTAATTACAAGTATGTAAATCCTTAATTGGAAACCTTCACAAGAGCAGATAATAAGTCAGCTCTTTAATCTAAAAAGGTGGTCCTATATAAGTAATGTGCCCTGTTATATAATATTTCAGCTGGTATTGGAAATTTGGGGGAATTATTGAACGTAAAGAAACTGCTGGGGCTTCATCAAACCGTAGGCAGATAGCTGAGATCCTGGCAAGAGATGAGCCACCACAGCCATATCATGGAGGATCCATATGGAATCCTGCAGAGAATGACAGGTCGAACAAGGGACCCACAGCCACAGCCATCCAATCAACACAGGATAAGCCAGGGTGAAAGAAACCAACAATTTTCGACACAAAGACTCCTAAGCTCACAACATTAAAGCAGCCTTAATACTCACCCACCACGACTCAGAGAACTGAGCGGAAGAGGGGGCGGAAAGATTGTGAGAGCGGTGGTGGGGGAGACTATACAGAGGCATGACACCCC
Source organism: Zapus hudsonius (assembly GCA_004024765.1). Taxonomy (NCBI): domain Eukaryota; kingdom Metazoa; phylum Chordata; class Mammalia; order Rodentia; family Dipodidae; genus Zapus; species Zapus hudsonius. The sequence continues at coordinate 24,008 of PVHP010007049.1, read as the reverse complement.
TCAATAACAACACACTTGGGCCAGGAGAACCAGGCTGAGTACTAGGCTATCCATGGTCCCCTGCCACCTTAAGGACTGCTCCAGAAGGCCCACGGAGGAGGATATCCAGCTGATTGGGGATGGGGAGGGGGGGCAATGAGGAATTGGGGCTAACAACGCATTGTTTGCCCACTAAATAACTCATTATGGAACATTATATATATATATATATATATATATATATATATATATATATATATATATATATATATATATATATATATATATGAAACTGCTGGGGCTAGAAGAGATGGCTCAGCAGTTAAAGGTCCTTGCTCGCAAAACCTAAAGGCCTGGGTTCAATTCCAGATAAATCAGTAACCAGATAAAGGCAAATGCACAAAGTGGCACATGCATCTGGACTTCCTCTGCAGTGGCAGGAGGCCCTGGCATACCCATATTAATTCTCTCCTCTCTCTCTTATATATAATTTCTTAAAAAGAAAATAAGATGCAGAAAGGCTGTAAGGAGATGGAACTATGGCATATATTTCATACCAGGCAATGATAGCTTACAGACTACTTCTGCTAAGTGTTGTTTCTATAAAATCTTCTTATTTATGAAAAGAAAAGCAATTTTACTTACAAAAACTCTCCGTTTTTAGTTTTTCTCATGAGGGTGAGGCGATCTGTGCGGGCGCATGTAAAATGCCTCTGCTGCCCATCACTGCAGCTGCGGTGGCGTCACTAGGGGCAAGAGGCCTTGCATTCAAGATAGTTCATTCCAAAATTGCCACAATGATACTGGATATCATCTGACACCCCGAATCCTCACCAGGTAGATGTTTCTGTGGGGGATTTAGGGGTCCTTACCTCATGGTGGCTAGATGCCAGAGCACACAGGTCAAAGAAACAGGTGTAAGCAGTTTCTGCTTTTATAGCCTAACTGTGCAAGTCCTGCCATAGCAATAGTGCATTGAGAATGCAAGGCAGGACATCAACCCAAACTCCCAATGGAATAAGTACTCAATAGAATAAGTAAGAAATCATATTATTGGAAGAGTGGGTGTGTTGTAGTCAACTTTCTCATTGCTGCAGACAAAAGCACACACACACAAAGCAACTTGTGGAGGAATGGGTTTATTTTGGTTTACAGACTCAAGGGGAAGTTCCAGGATGGTAGGGAAAATGATGGCATGAGCAGAGGGTGGACAGCACCTCCTGGCCAACATCAGATAAACAACAGCAGCAGGAGAGTTACAAAAAGCTGGCAAGGAGAAACTGGCTATAACCCCAGAAGCCCACCCCAACAACACAGCTCTAACAAGATTCCAATATCCAAACTGCCATCAGCTGGGGATTGAGCATTCAGAAAGCATTGACTTGTGGGGGACACCTGGATCAAACCATCACAGTCCGCCTCTGGCCCCCACACACTAATAAGCATACATGATATAAAAACAATGCATTCAGCTCAGCTTTAAAAATCCCCACAGTTTTTATCCATCCCAATAATATTCAAACATTCCCATAAGCTAAGATCTTAACCAAAGTGTAATACCAAAAAAATAAAAGTAAATAAACCCATAATGGCACAGAACATTCACACTGCAAAAGCTAGCAATGGGCATGGCAAAAAACAGATTGAGACATACAATATTTAAACAGGGCAAACATCAAGCTCTAATCCAAGTCTGATAGTAACCAGTAACTGTCCTCTGGGGTTCCAATTCTGTCCCTCCAACTCAGCTACTCAGAGTCTGGGAAAACTTCATCCATTGCTGGCATCTCCATTGGATCTCCACTGCAACCAATGATTCATCCTTATGGCTCTATTAGGCCTCCAACACACCTGCTTCATACTGCTGATGGCCATTTAAAAAAAAAAACTGTGTTGCAAATCCAATGACCCTCTCTTCCTGCATTTGTTATACTCCATATTACCAGGTGGGCTACCAATTTGTTAATCTAGGGGGGATTAAGCCAACTTTGAAGAGCAGGAAACCTCCTTCAGCATTCAGGCCCCTTACTTCAAAAGAGTCGGTATTCTTCCTTCTGTCTCAATGCAGATCACCTGGCCCAATCTCAATGGTTGTGATCTCTCAAACCATTACAGATGAAAGGGCAGCAGTTTCAGCCCAGAGATTTCATTTCTTTCTGTGTCATCTCCATCTGCTCATACTAGTCCATTTCTATGCAAAACAACCCTGCACAAGTTCTCAGAACACAGGCAGGCAGAACATGGCAAGCCTCTCACACAAACTGCTTCTAGATCAGTCCCAACAAAGTTCTTTCTCACCCTCATAAACCAAACCTCACAGTCCATAGTCCTTAGTGCATTCAGTCTTTCCAACTCTTACCAGAATGGTCCATCAAGCTGTACTTACAGCACTGGAAGGCATTTCTTAGGCTGAGATTTCTAATTGTTCTACATTTCTCCTGAAAATCAGTTCCAAAAGACCAAAAACCACAGAATCAGGGTTCTAGCAGCTATGACAGATCCCACTCTCTGGTACCAAAACTGTTGTAGTCAACTTTCTTGTTGCTGCAGAAAAGAACCCATCAAAAGCAGCTTGCAGAGGAATGGGTTTATTTTTGCTTATGGTCTCAAGGGGAAGCTCCATGATGGCAGAGAAAATGATAGCATGAGCAGAGGGATGGACATCGCCTCCTGGCCAGCATCAGATGGACAACAGCGACAGGAGAGAGTGTCAGAAGCTGGCTATAACCCCCATAAGCCTGCCCCAACAACACAGCTCCAACAAGGTTCCAATATCCAAACTACCATCAGGTGGCATTCAGAACACATCCGTTTGTGGGGGACATCTGAATCAAAACATCATCGGGTGTGAGAGAGGAAGTTTTATGAAGTAATTTTTGGAAGAGACAACCTGTCATTCATATTAGTAAAATAAAAAGTATCCATTGAGATATTCCTATGATTGCATGAAGATTAAGTATCATAAAAATCTATTCCTGTATATTTCAAAAATAGATATTTGATAAAATTCAACTATTTCCATAACTTTTAAAGGAAGAAATCTTAGAGAAAAGAAAGGAAGGTTTTCCAAAACCTGACACAGGATAGCTACTACAGACTTTTAAAAGATATCAGATTTGATAATAATACTTCCAAAACATTGTCATTAAAGATATGACCACATCGAAAACCATCACCATCCTGCCACCTTGTTAATGTTGCAGAGGAGACACAGCCAAGGTAGAGAAAGTCAATGAAAGTAGCATGAGGCTGTTGTCTGTCTTCCACAATGCCTGCCTCTTCTTGACATTAAACCTCTAAATGTCTCCTGAAATAGCACTACAATTAAACCTTAGTGCTATAGTTAAGATAGGGTTTGTCTCCTAAAGGTTTGTGCCCAGTGTGATCCCCAGTGTGGTGGTGCTAAGGTGACTGAATACTATGTCTGGGGGGGGGCGTCTAAGTGGAGGGAAATTGTGTCATTGCCCACCCTCATGAAGGGGCTAATACTGTCTCTAGGGAATAGATTAGGTCTGCTAAGTGTGGGTGATTTACTGAAAGAGCCAGGCTGACCTTCCTGGGTTTCTGACTTCCTCTCCCTCCATGTGACCTTTTTCTGCTTTCTCACATGAAAGTGTGAGAATTATAGGGATAAACTTATGGGAATTACAGAAAAGGATGCTTTCTGAGCTTTATCTTGGATCCCTAGCTGTCATTCCCTCTCCTATAATTCCCAACTCTTGTTGGGTTGTTTGTGCTGCCTGGGGAACATGGATGAGGAGCCTGTGGTTGGATCAGTTTCTGTTTTAGAGCAGCTTTGGCTGTAGAAATGTGAGTCAGACACATTCTGTGCAGCTGCTTTCCCTTGCCTCAAAGCCCTGCCTGGGTTCAGCTGCCTCATGTCTACTACATAGTACCCTTTGAGACAGTCCCCTGGGACTCTGTAACTAAACACTGAAAACTGGAAAGCTTAAACCACAGAAATGTACTCTCAGTCCCAGAGGCTAAAGTCTGAGATCTAGGTATTGTTAGGTTCTGAAGTTTGGCTCTTCCTGCACCTCAGAGGGAATGGATCCCAGGTGGTTTGCTGGCAATCCTGGGTGCTCTTTGGCTTGTAGATATATTATGCTATTTCTTGTTTCTTTTTTTTTTTCAATTTGAAGATACAGAAGTACAGCCTTGCCTTCTATGTCTTGACCTGCTTTCTTTTTTGTAATTATTGATATCTTTTTATCCATAATTAGATACAGTGTATGAACAAATCTTATGATGATATCCCTATTTCCCTCCTCCCTGTCCCCAATCCACTGAGTATCTTCCTCGTTGGGCATACTGCATCAGTCCATGTAGTAGGGGGTTATGAATTATACAAGAGGTAGCCAATTTCCCCTCCTTCCCCCACTTTGTGTGTTGGTGCTGAGGAGTGTAATGTCTCTGGATATTCTCCCCACAATATTATGCTATTTTGCCCCCATCTGCCCATGGCTTTCCCCTTGTGTGCATGTCTGTGTTCACACATCCCCATTCTTGAAGGACACCACTCATATTAGATGTGGGCTTGCCAGGATATATCATTTTAACTGGATTGCTTCTGGGAAACCCTCCTCATATAGTCACAGTTTGAAGTTCTAGGGGATGCCAGCGTATCACACACCCTTCCTCTTCTGCTAGGACTTTGCACTTGACCTCTGGATAGTGACCACAGGAGGACATGACCCTGTGAGTAAACTGGGCCTTAAATCAACACTACTTGGATTTGTGAGGGACTACCAATCCCAAACCCCACATCCCTCTCTGTCCTCCTCCTATTGGTGGTGGCTATCCTGAGAATAGCAATCCAAGGTTTTTACACCTAGCTTTTTGTGCATGAATTATTTTATTCCTAGGAAAGGTATTCTTAGATTATGAAATAAAAGCAAAGGCCGGGAGTGGTGGCATATGCTTTTAATTCCAGCACTTGGGAGGCAGAGGTAGGAGGATTGCCATGAGTTCAAGGCCACTCTGAGACTATATAGGGACTTCCAGATCAGCCTGGACTAGAGCGAGACCCTACTTCGAAAAACAAAACAAAAAAGAAATAAAAGCAACAAGAAACATACATTTATTGAGGCCCTTATTAAAAAATAAAATCCACAAAACATTTGCAGGTGAATTTAAATCCAACAAAAATGAATTAAAATGATTTAGAGATATTGAAATATTGAAAAGTTATTTTCCTTAAATATAGACACATTAGGCATAAAATATGTGAACAATGGCTACAGAATAAAACATAATTGTCATGGTTTGATACAGGTGTCCCCCACAAACAATTGAATGTGTTCTGATAGATCGATCCTCAGCTGATGGCAGTTTGGGTTTTAAAACCTCAATGAAGCTGTGTTGTTGGGGGCAGGCTTATGGGGTTATAAGCCAGCTTCCCCTTGCCAGTGTTTGGCACACCTTCCTGCCGCTGTTTGCAGTGCTGTGGCAGAG
>PVHP010007049.1:0-18475 GCA_004024765.1 Zapus hudsonius | reverse complement strand
CCCTCGAGTCCGTAAGCCAAGTAAACCCATTCCTCCACAAGCTGTTTTTGCTTGGGTTCTTCCTGCGCAGCAACTAGAAAGCTGACTGCAACAATAATCTAATAAACCTTACTAGGATAAAAACCAGAACTGTGGGTAAAGATTTTATGCAACTCCTCCTCCTTCATCAGAGGAATTATAAACTAAGAAACCCTGTGTTTTTGTCATGATGGTGACATCACATTAGAAATGAGTGTCCCTGAATGTGAAGGAGAATATGGACTTTAGCAGTGTCTTCAGCTGTACTATGTTTAGTAGCTTTCATTACAATTGAAGTTAAATAAAGCCTTTCTACCATCATTTTGCCTTCTAGCTCACTGCATGTATTTTTAGCAGAGCATTATCAGAATGACACCTATCCCATATCTAACTCATTATTGCTGTTGCTGTTGCTGTTGTTGTTTTCAAGGTAGGGTCTCACTCTAGCCCAGGCTGGCCTGGAACTCACTCTGTAGTCCCAGGATGGCCTTGAACTCACAGCAATCCTTCTACCTCTTCTGCCCGAGTGCTGGGATTAAAAGCATGTGCTACCAGACTGTCCACATGAAACTTTTTAAACCAGCTCAAATAGAGCCCCAGAGGCTCATTGAAAATGCAGGATTCTCAGTGATTTTCTGAAGTGCTTCTCTTCCAGTTGTCTAAGATGACTCCAGTGGCTATTGTCCTTGTTGAAGTGGAAAGCATCCCCAGCCTACTGAGATACATCTTGCATTTTCCCTTTGATCCCTTAAAAACAAATGTGGCTGATCTCCACCGATGTAGCATAAATACTGCTGAGTGACCTGTTTATAAGAAACAGTCCTCAGTGCAAATGTCAATGAAACCAGGATGGAAAATCCCAACAGGTCAAAAATCCTGCCTGGAGCACATGTACACATAACTGCAGAGAGGTATGGATCATGACTCTGTCACCTTGCTGGCCCTCTGGAGTCACAGGCGCTGCCACTGGGAAATTTCCTCACTCCTAGCACATTGTGACCTTGGGATCCAAGGGCTTTTTCTCTTTCTTCTTCTGTTATTTTTGTTCCATCAGCACTCCTGGCTTTAGCAATGCAATTTGGAACATTTTTGCCACTCATTCTAATTTATTCTAAGAACCAAGTTCAGCTTAATTTTTTTAATGCAGCTATCCTACCAAAACGGTGAAGCAACTAACATCTGCCTTTCTCTCTGGATTTTCAGTAGGTTAGCAGCTCTAGCAGAAGGGATAGCTCCCAATGTCATCATGATGATGGTGACAAAATCATACTGGTGACACTATCTGACATTTTCGAGCATGTTACAGAGATTATCTTATTTTCCATAATGCTAAAGATGAAGCTATTATAAATAGCATCAAATGTGGTCAAATCTAAACATAACCTTTTCCCATATACAAAATTGGAAGACAGACTAATTCCACTGACAGGATGAGAACACCCCTAGTGTGCATCAGCACACACGTGTACAGCTGACAGCATGAGGACACCCCTAGTGTGCATCAGTACACACATATACAACTGACAGGATGTTATGGACCTTTAGTGCTACATCAATACAGAGACATACGAGTAACTGTGGTTTGCTGCTCATTCTAGGGTCACATGTCAAGGGAAGCACATGACTCACAAAGTAGCAGACAGAGAGAAAATCATATTTACATAGCTACATCCACTGAAAGGGTGTGAGATTTCTCATCTATTTTCTTTAATATGTACTATTGTAGCTGTGTCTGGACTTCTGTGCAATATTACTTGTGTGATTGGATCTGTTACTTTTTCATTACTGGGCCAAACCACCAACCAAAAGCAGGTTAATGAAGTACAAGGTTGATTTTGGCTTAGAATTTCAGGGGAAGTTCCATCATGACAGGGAAAGGCATGGCAGGAACAGGAAACTGTCATCACATCATCATGGAGAAGTGAGAGAGGCAAACACATAGCAGGATAGACTGTAAAATCTCTAGGCCCACCCCCAGTGACACACTTGTCCAGCAAGTCTTCCCTTCCCTAAAGCTCCACAATCTTCCCAAACAATGTCACCAGCTGAGGATTAGAAATTCAAACACATGAGGCTTTGGGGGACATTTAACTTTCAAACCACCAGAGTGGCCAGGATCTAAGGAGCACAAAGATGGGATTGCACAGCTTTCAGCCTGCAGACCAGCTCGCGAGCCGCACAACTCATGAAGTGTGTGTGTTTGACTTGTACTACCATGTTTTTATTGCATATTTGCCACAAGTTCTAAACAGAGGACAGTATGCATTGCAAAGTAGGAATAAGATGAGACAAGTTACTGTCCTGGGTTTCTTAGGCTTCATAGTAATTTTAATCCTTTCAGCAGGCTGCTTAAGTCTGGACACGTCATTACCCTTTGCAAAAATAAATGGCATTGAGCTGAGGTCTAAGTTTGCCTCAAACCCTCAGAAGAGAAGTGAGTTTTGGTCAAGGATGATCTTCCCACTTTATGGTGACCCAGAAAGCAAAGCTTTATACCATGTAGAAAGTCATGGCACATGTGGACTGAGATACCTGCTCTTGTTTGATCACCAAGACGGGTAACTGGGAAACTGTCTAGCAAAGTGTATCTGAAATAAGCCACAATGGAGTAGCTTTGTTTTTAATAAAACTAAGAAATAAATTGACATGTAATATGGACATCATGATAAGGGTCTATACAACTGTGAACAAGGAGTGACTCTTAATGAGCAAGACAAGAGAACCATTAGGAAGAAGCTGCCTTCTTAGCCTTCCAGAAAGCAGTTGCAGTTATATAAATCCGGTTGCTAAAAGACATATCTCAAGGTGGAATTAAGCTCACAAAAATGATTTTAGGAGAAATATTTATGAAGGAAGATGGAAAGGAATTTATAAGAGACAGATAGTGCCTAGAGATGGGGGAACAGAGGGAAGGACAGAGAAAAAGAAGAAGGGAAAGAGAGAGCAAGGGAGATTGGCTGGAAGCCTTGTAGACTGAAGTGCAGTTCTAAGGAGTTGATTAAGGCCACTGAAGGACCCTCGAACTCAAGCCCCTTACAACAGAGTCCCAGGAAGGACAGGCCTTAGTCTTCCCAAATCAGTAAGACACTGGCTAGGAATAGCCTACTGGAGTAAAACATGCAGTTGGCTTTGAAGATGAAGGCCCAGGAAATGCTCAGTGGATCACTGGGAATAGCCTATGGAAGCAAAGCATGCAGTTGACTTCAAAGATGTGGACTGGGGAGATGCTTGGTGGATAAAGCACTTGCTGTACAGCATGAGGACTGGAGTCCAGACCCTTGGCACCACATAAATGCCAGTAGGGCATGGCAGCCTGCCAGTTCTCAAGAGGCAGATGAGATCCTCAGGCCAAGCCAAATTAAGGAGCTCTGTGTTCAAGCGAGAGACCTTGTCTCAGTTAATAAAGTGGAGACTGATTGAAGAAATGTCAATTTCTAGCCTCCAAACATGAGTTGTGCACACGTGCCCACACACATGCAAAAAACATACTCATTCACAACACACACATACACACACACACACACACACACACACTCACACACTCACACAAGGAGGACTAGAGTCCTTGGCTAGTTCCACCCTGTCAGAGAACTAAGAGGTGCATTCCCAGGAGTGCCACATTAGGACAAGTAATAATAAAAAATGAAAATAATAAAGCCAGGCATAGTGGCACACACCTTTAATCCCAGCACTCAGAAGACTGAGAGGTAGGAGGATCATCATGAGTTTGAGGCCAGCCTGGGCTACAGAGTGTTACATCAGGTCAGCCTAGGCTAGAGTAATACCCTACCTCGAAAATAATAATAATATTAATAGTCTTGTGATGCAATAAATGAGGTGATATGTCCCATTGACGACAGGATCTAGCCCATGTTACAAACACAAATCTGTGGCTAGTATCATATAAGATGTCCTAGCACAGAAAGAGTGGCTGCTAGATACCTCCTGTGCAGGTCACGTATGGAGACTATCAATTTCCTGTTTGTTCCTCAGACTGCACAGCATCAGTGCAGCACTAACATGCACCGAGTAGATGAACTACTGGTGAAACAGCTCTCCCAGAATCACCTTCCCTGAACACCCGGAACTCTGGCTGTTGAAATACTGCATCTGAGATGTCCCTTAGATATCACATCCCAATGCTATTCTGATGGCACATCAAACAAAGGTGTTTTGTCTCTCCCCACCCTGATCCTCCCTGGGGACCACAGCTCTTCCCATGCTTTTGAAAGCTTCTCTATGCTTCATCCCACACAAAGCCAGGATGACTCATTGAAGTGGACCTTGGCAGAGGATGCTTTGGGATTACTCTCACTCACTGCTACTTTTAAGTGCATGTCCCCAAAGGGTGCTGGAATAAGTGGTTGCATACAGCTCACCCTTATGCCTTGGCAGACCCAGAACATTACCTTAAGTCCACAGGTTGTGCCTCTGAACAGGAACCTTGGCAAGAAGCAAGAAGCCTGACTAGAAGAGAGGAGGGCCTAGAATTTTCCCTGTGGTCAGAACGTGAGCTGAGCAGGCATGCTGACCAGAAGTTCAACAGCACAGGGTGAACCAAACCAGAATATTCTTTAGTAAAGCCAGGGTTTGGGGACAGATGTTAAAGATATAGGCTTCTTCATGTATTTTTAGCGAAATCTCACTTTTGAACCTAGGGCAAAGGACAGAATTTGATGGGGAAGCTCTGTAAGAGTTCCAACTCCCCGCTCACTGACATTCTGTAGGAAATGCATGTAAGTGGCACCATCCTTTGCAGAGCAGACGGACAGCAGTTTCTGTGAAGGATTTATTGATACAGAATGTTTTTTGGAAACTGCAGAAATACAATGAGGCCAGAGAAGAGACCTGAGAGTGTGTTACTTCCCATATTTGCTGCTGCAAAGTATTTTTATAATCAATATACAGTAACAGAAAGAAACAGACATCCATGCAGATACTCAACAACACCATAGCCCCTTCTCTCATGCAAAGGCCAAAAGTTCAAGTTCCAGTTCCCAGAGTTCCTACAGCAGTGTGTGGATAAGGCCCCACCGACCCAGAAAAGCTCACACAGACATGGACCTAGATCCAATGGCAGAGTCCTGTGGTCCTCCTGCAGCTGGTATAACCTTGGGGCCTGCACAGCCTCCTGTTTTATCTGCCACTACTGTGGTGATTTCACCCCTAGAAGACAGAGGCTGGAGGAGTCTGAGACTTACCCAGGCTTATAAGCACTTAGCTCTTTGTAGCCATTCTATCTGCATACACACCTGTAGAACATTCACACAGTGCTGACAGATATAATACACCCATCAGAAGACACGGTGGGATGGTACTTACTGTACCTGTCTGTCTCCATGGAATCTGTATAAGCATAATGGAGAATTTGAAAGCATGAGGTGTTCCAGGTGATGCTGGCCAACCCATCATAAGCCACATGAGAACATGATGTCAGTTGCCTGGTGCTGTGCTGTGGTTCAGTTGAGTTCATATGTGGAAACATGATCCCCAATGTGAAAATGGGACCTTTAAGAGGGGATTAATCCACTGGTGCTCATCTTCATCAATGGGTCAATGCCATTATCATAGAAGTAGGTTTGATAGGGGGCTGGAGAGATGGCTCAGCGGTTAAGGCACTTGCCTCCAGTGCCTAAGGCCCCTGGTTCAATTCCCCAGTACCCACATAAGCCAGACCCACAAGGGGGTGGCCCTGGTGCGCTCTCTCTCTCTCTCTCTCTCTCTCTCTCTCTCTCTCTTTCTCTCTCTCTCTCTCTCTCTCTCTCTGTGTGTGTGTGTGTGTGTGTGTGTGTGCGTGCACGCATGCTTGCTTTCCTTTCTTTCCTGTCTCTCTTACCTTGGGATGCCCTCAACCACATTATGACATAGAAAGAAGGTCCTCACAAGATAGCAGCTGCTTGATCTTTTCTTCCCTAGTCTTCAGAACCATGAGCCAAATAAACTTTCGTTCATTATAATCCACCCTGTGACACTCTGTTATAGCAACAGAAAAATGGACTGACACCTCTGGAATAAAATAATAAATAAACCACACACAAGAAAAAAAAAACAAGAGACTTTCAAGAAAATGTTTTATGTGAAAAAAAAAAAAAAAACAGCCTTAGCCAACCACTGGCTGAAGATGTAAGTTACTCTCTGTTGCTCAGGAGATGTGAAGTCAGCTGTGGGTGTGGTATGGAGTCAAGCGTGACTGAGTAGGGTATACTAAGGTCAGCTAAGCTTGGGGTAGTTCATGCCTCTCATGCCAGAAGCTGGGCTGAAGGGACAGCCATGCTCTGGGGCATGCTGTGTGCAGTGAAAGGCAGGAGCTACAAAGCAGAGCCAAAGGGTCATGTACAAATCCTCTAGTCTGCTGGGCCACACAAATGTCTGGCCACTCATTAAGCCTGTAAACCAGGGTATGTTACATGGCTTAACACCAGTGAGGCAGGCACCCTGCTCCTCAGAACCACAGAACTGACACTGATGTAAGTGTGGCACTTTGTCCTGCTGCAGAGAGGAGAAAGAGGACAGGATAGTAATGCTTTTATTGGTCTACTGATGCAAACTCTCCTGGGACCCTCATTATGACCACTTCCCCTTAAGTTAGAAGGACCTGCCTACCACCTTGGAGAGCCTCAGATACCCTGCTTTACCTGAGTCTCATCTCGTTGAGTGTTTGTCCCAGCTAATACATGATGTCTCCATATTCTTAAGAGCTCTGCAGTAGAACACAATGTGAAGCCCCTTGACTCTTAAAAAACAGGCTCTTCTGATCAGGAGGGTTGGAGAGTAGCAGTGTGAGATTACAATCAAACTGAGAGGGCATTCTTGTTCCAGTTTTGAGAGAAGAGGATGTGGGAACAGGACTGCAGACACTAGAGCTTCTGCCTCTGACCTGGGATGGGGATAACTAACACAGCTTAGCCTCCCAGTGCTCTTCCCTGAAACCAGCACAAGGCCACATAGAAAGATAGCATGGGTCACAGGTGAACTGGAACTGCAGGCCCTCATTCCTGCAAGCATAGACCCACACACCCCAGTATGTCCTAAGCCTAACCATTCAGGCCAGGATTAAAATCAGATCTGAACTGACTACAAGGCTAATGGCAATGTTCTTTAATACAAATGAGCATGTGGGTATCCAATGTCGTACACCCTGGGCCTTGCTTCTGTTACATGAACATTATGCCATTAAGCTACACCCCAGGCTCTCTTCAAAGAGTAGGAAAGGAAATAATGAGTATGAGTTTATGGTCATGCCAGAGAAAGAAGTTCTGGCATTCTATCACAAACTGGAGTGACAGAAGGTAACGATGCCCAAAGGCATGGCCACCCTCAGTAGCAACACTCTAAGGCTGGCAGAACCGGACTGTCTTCTAGGCTATCCATGGTCCCCTGCCCCAAGGACTGATCCAAACTACCTAAGGAGGAGGATATCCAACTGATCAGGGATGGGGAAGAGGGGCATTGGGGAACGGGGGATAACAACTTATTGTTTGCCCATTAAATAATGTAACTCATTATGGACAATTAAAAATAAATTAATTAATTTAAAAAAAAAGAAGAAGGTAATGATGACAGAGAGTATCTTTAAAACTGGAAGAGAGGGGCTGGGGAGATTGCTCAGCAGTTAAGCTGCTTATCTACACAACCTAAAGACAGGGGTTCTATTCCCCATTACCCATGTAAAGCCAGATGCACAAAGTGGAGTTCATTTGTGATGGCTAGGGGACTTGGCACCTCTCCCCCCCCCTCTCTCTCTCCTTAAAAATAGATAAATATTTCTTTAAAAACTGGAAGACAGATGTGGACTTTCTTTATTAGAAAGAAGTGGTTAATGTTTGTGGAGATCAGTAGTATGCCCTAATTGACCCTTGTTGATTGTTGAATGTATACATCACAACATCACATGGTGTGTGTGTGTGTGTGTGTGTATGTGTGTGTGTTTGTGTGTGTGGGTGTGTTTGAAACAAATGATCACATTTTAACATTGTAAAAAGTAGGAATGATTTTGATTACTGGGTGCTGTCCTAAGCCACATATGACATTCTGTTTACATATGATTTTATTAATAAGTAGAGCCAACAGGGTGGTGTGTGTGTGTGTGTGTGTGTGTGTGTGTGTGTATGCTCGAGTGTGTGTGTGTAAGAGGAGGAGGAGGAGGAGGAAGAAGAAGAGGCAGAAGAGGAGAGAATGTTAAGGAATTGGCTCATGTGATGTGGAGGTTGGAAAGCCCAAATATGTAGTACAGATTGGAGACCTGGGAAGGGCTGGTATAGCAGTTCAAGTCTGAGGCAGAATTGCCTCATCTTTGAGGCCCTTTTCCTCATCTGTCTGTCCATTGGTTAGATGGGGCCTCCTGCTTATGTAATAGAGAGTGTTCTGCTCATTCAGTTTATTGATGTCATTGTTAAGCTCATAAACAAAACTTCACAGTAACATTTACAACAGAGCATGACAAGATAGCTAGCCAAGTTCACACAAAAATAGCCATAACAGCCACATTGCTCTATGAAACTAAAACTGAATGCTGAGGCATGGCTGGGGCTGTCTGAAGTTTTGAGCAAGGGCCATACAACCTCCTGCTGGATATTATGTCTCAGGGGTGAAAGTCACAGGGATCTTTGCCCTTTCCCAACAATGAGCTTCTGGGGGGGGGAATGTGCTCAGGAGTGGATACAGCCTCATCCTTTGTTGCAGATTCCTTCTCATTTCTGGGACAAACACTCAACCAGAAGGAGTTTATGGGAAGAAAGGGTTTACTTCAGGCTTACAGATTTCAGGAGAAGCTTCATCATGGCTGAAAATGCTGGCTCACTTCCATACATCCATAGAAGAGACAAAGGCCAGTACATATAAGTGCAAACAGCCAGAGCTCAAACTGTTTCTCACCACACATGGTAGGGATGTGACACACATACTCTAAGCAGGGCTCTGCCTACTGAAGACCAAGTAGGGAGCTTAATCAAAATTGCCTGAAGACACCACAGGCTGCCAACACACAACATTGAGAGACCTGACTAGAATCTGGAAAATTCTCAGATGGTTAACTCATGAAGTTCTAGAAAGTGCTACATGAACTGCTAGGGGAAATTTTCCAACAATGTTGGGGGAAAGCAGGGGACACTGCTATACGACAGCAACCAGCATGACAAGATGTTCTACACACCTGTGCAATAATGGCACTCAACCTAGGAGGATAATGAAGGGCTCTGTGATTGGCTAGGAGATACACTCAGTGGCAAGGAGCCCATAGCTGGAATAGGAATCCAAGCCAAATTCCTATAGAGACCAAGAATCTGGACTCCAAGGGGAAGCTTCCATTAACCATGGACCTAAAGAGAAGGTACATACATTATAGCCTCACCAAATGAACAATGCTTATCCCATTTAACCTATGCTGATCTCAATTTTTTGGAGAATCTGTTTTTATTTTTCAGAAGGCAGCAAGAACCACTCCTAACACATCAGCTAGGGCCCAGGTGAATTACAGAGGAAGTAGAGAGATGAGCAAGAGTGCTGCTTCCATAGCCAGTCCGACAACCTGCACCGGGATGATGGAGACAGACAACAAGGATACCCAAAATGTTCCAAAGCAGAAATCTAGAGGCTACTAAGAGCTCAACACTATAGTAGCCTTAAACTCACCCACCATGGCTCAAGGAATTTTCTAGAAGAGGGGGCGGAAAGATTGTAAAAGCCATAGTGGGGAGAATACCCAGAGGCATTGCCCCCACCCAATGCCTGACAGCTGCTCACACAACTAATGGCCCTCAACCCCATGGTGCATACTAACAATCCCACCAAGGAGGGCCCTCAGTGGAATGGGGGCAAGGAGGAGGGAAATGGTGTACAAACACTTGACTTGTTCATACAAAGTTTCTACTTAGTTAATAATAATAATAATAATAATAATAATAATAATAATAATAATAATAATAAATATTGTAGCAACATAGAGAGAAATTTAGAAGTCAAACATATGGGTTTTGGGTTTGAATCTGAAATATGCCCCATAGTTTCATGTCTTGGGCACTTCCGTGGTCCTCACTATTTTGAAGGCTACGGAATCTTTAGGAGATAGGTTCTAGCTGGTAAAAGTAGGTCACTAGGGGCAGGCCTTTGAAGGTTATACCTCCACTGGTGACAACCCACTTTCTATGTTTCCTGGTCTATGAATGTGTGATGAGTCAGCCACACATGCCCACTGCCAGGCACGGTGCCACGCCTCTCCCATGATGATGGGATGAACGCTCAGAAACTGTGAGCCAAAATTCACCTTTTCACCTTTATGCTGCTTGTGTCATATATTTTATTGAAAGCAATGCAAAGACAACTAACACCATGGGCCAGTAGCATCATTGTGGCTTTGAGTGCTTGGGCATCTAGTATCACACCACAGATCAAATCTTAGGGAACTTGTAGGAGGCAAGACTTGGCAATAGCTCACACTCTACCAAGAAGCAGAAGTTGGTGACTAAATGGCTTTGCTTGTATATTAATATTTATAACTTCAGTTTGTATTGTGCAGCTTTTTCTCCCATATGTAAACCTGTTCATATTATTTGAAATTATTTTTGTCATCCATTGGGAGAACTGTCCAGGAATGGATAGGCCTTTGTTAGGTGACTTGCCTATATCTTGTGCTATAGTACGCTGCCTGCCACTCAAGCATATTATTCAAAGATGGCTAAACACTGAAGTCAAATGGATGCATCTCATCCTTGGTGTGGCATCCCTGTTCCTCCAATGTCATATACTTTACATAGCAATTCATTCCATATTTAACAGAGTTGGGTACTGGTTAAGCTCAATGCCATAATTTGACCAGCTCTTAGACAGAGGCCCAATAAGTATTGTCCATGGGAAATTGCCAAGAAAACTATCATAGAAACAGGCTGAATGGTATATTGTTGGGACCTGCTATGCTCAAATATATATGTATATATATATATCACATATACATACATATCACATGTACATACACACATGCATATATTTTCCAGGCCAAGATATTGCCACCATGAGCTGTGGGTTTCTTTTTAAATCTTTATTCTATTCATGCTGACCCCAGCTGGCTGATCTGAGTACATATTGCAGATAGGACCAATGCACATACTATTCAAATTTGGTTCTGATGAAAGGTTCAAGTGACACCTCTGTACCTAATCATGACAGCAAATTGAACTTAGTAACAGGTCACTTTCTGCTCAAATGACTTTTGCATTAATACACACACCTATCTGACCAATCAGGTAACTTATCCAGCTTCCATAGTAAATGCTGGCTTTTCCAAATAGCACATGATTCCTCATTCCTTGAGAGAGTGAATTAACACTTTTCAAAGCTCAACACTATGATGTGAAACTGGGGACATGGATTTCCTGGGTATGTTTTTTTTTCTTTTATGGTACTAACTTTAAGAGAACTACTACATGGCAGGAATTTGTATATGGCTGTCATTAATTTTAGAAATCCTTTCTTTCCTTTTGGCCTTGTTCTCAGCTTCTTTTTGCCCTGGGATGGACTGTTTTATTGCAGGTCCCTTGTGGAAGAGCAGATACTGGCCAGAGGTATGTCTGCTCTGAGACATGCTAGATCCTCTCCCAGTGGAAGCTGAGGTCAGGAAATGGTTGATTAGTCATAGCAGTGAGGCTTGCTCAGATGAATCAGACAAGACCTGGAAAAGTTCCCTCAGGTCATGTCCTGGTGCATGTCCTGGTGAACACAGGGATGCCTGACAGACTTTGCAAAAACTCATATTCATGTGTGTATGTGTGATCACATGCATGTGAGTGAGTGTGTGTGTGCATCTGAATATGTAAGAATGTGTGTATGTGAGTAAGCATTTGCATGAGAAATAGTCTGATTATATCCACTGAGTTTCCCCACTCAACAGAAAGAGTGGATGGACCTAACTTGCAGGCCCCTTTAAACCTTTAGCTTAGCATGGGCCTTGTGTCCACAGAAGAAACCTTGATGGGTTCACACTCTTGTGCCTAGAACATGGATGGCTTCCTGCGGACACTCAGGGCAGCTGCATCTGGGCAGGAAATGAAGGAAACATCAAAGACTTGGTGTTGGGACCCAGAAGTGGGACCAGGAAAGGTTTCTAGAGGAGTCAGATCCCAAGAGCCCCACTCAGCCCAGGAAAGTCTGCCAGATTCCCTTGTTCTCTGTTGTGTTGTGTTACATTGTATTGTATTGTATTGTAAAAAGTTGAAAAATGGCTTTCCAATAATACAATGCATAAGTAAAAATTTGAAAAGAACAAGAGACTTCTGTCCAGAGTTCTCTGGTCCCCTCTTCAGGACCAAATGACCCTTATTTTCAGCCCTCTGGGAGGTCCTGCCATCTCAGTAGCACACTCATGCTGGCATGCTCTCACAGACTGAGGTTAGCCTGATTACACACCCTCACGAATGGATCCAGGCAAGTACTTTATCATTTTAATTTTCCTGTTGGCTCCTCTGTAACTGTAACACACCTTGAGTTCCTCATCCTCCTTCCTATGCCTCCTGGGTCCTGGGGTTACAGGTGTGTGCCAACATGCCAGACAACAGTGCTTCTTTTACTAAGACTAAGAAGATGCATTTGTGCAGAGCCAAATAGAGGGCTTTGGTTACATTTCTTCGATTATTAGCATCCACTGTAGATAACACTTCATTTCAAAATGATTCTTCTTGCAGAGAGAGCTTTCTGCATACTTGGTTTTATAAATTCCTTAAGAAGGTATTTGAGCCTTCATTTAATTTCTGACTCTGGAAGCTCAATGGGAGCTTTCAGATCAACCTCTGTTTTTTAATTCTAGAATTCACAGTCTCATATTTTCTGTGTAATTATTCCACTCTGCTCTCTTCTTTCTTAAGAAATTTATTTGCAAGCAGAATGACAGAGAGAGAGAGAGAGAGAGAGAAAGAGAGAGAGAGAGAGAGAATGAGCACATGGGCACGCCAGGGCCTCTAACTGCTGCAAACTTACTAACTCTAGATGCATGTGACACTTTGTGCATTTGGCTTTACATAGATAATGAGGAATTGAGCCAAGCAGTTTAACCATTTGGCCATCTCGCCAGCCCTTTGCTTTCTTCTTATTGGCTCCAAATTGCTATGTGTTAGGCCTCATACATTGTATTATCTTTTTTATCTTATATATTCTGACTTTTTAATTATTATTTCCTTATCGTGGAGATTTTCTGTGTTTATCTTCTGTGGTGGTTTGAACGTAAAATGTCTCCATAGGGTCATGTGTTCTACACTTAATCCCCAACTGGTGGCACTGTTTGGGAAGGCTGCGGAACCTTTAGGAGTTGGAGCCTTGTGGAGGAAGTGTGTCACTAGAGACAGGCCTTGAAGTGTTATAGTTCAGTCCTGCTTGCTGTTCTATCTTGTTCTCAGGTATCTCTCTCCCTTCTCCATGCTGATGTGATACTTAGGCTGTGGATGTCTGCCATGCCCCACCATAATGGACTTCCCTTCATAACTGTAAGATAAAAGTAAAGTCTTTCCTTCCTTAAGCTGCTTCTGGTCAAGTGTTGTATCCCAACAATGAGAAAGTAACTGACACATCTTCTAACCTTTTACTATTTATGTTTAAGTTCAGCAGTTATCTTGTATCCAGGAATTCTTTCATATTCTCCAATTGTTCCCCTTTTTTGTATGAAATTGTTTAACAGGAGCAATATATATATATATATATATATATATATATATATATATATATATATATTGATACAAAATAGTGAAGTTAACTTTTTTAAACAAAGAAAACTGTTCATTGGCCCTGCTTGCTGCCCTGGAACATTTCTCTTTCCTTTTGTTTCTCTTCTTGTTCATCTTCCTTGCTAGATTTTCCTCAGTTGAGTCATTCCCACCCTCCATCAGGTACAAAGCCCCCAAAGCTCTGTATGAGCTCAGGACATGACAGTGGGCTCACTACCTGGCAGGGTTCACTAGATTTCACTTGGCAAGAGTAGAGGCCTTTAAATGCATGATGGCAGAGCGTATTGCTTGCAAAGCTAGTTCCACAACTAGATACTTATGCCCTAGAAGACATTTTATTTAATTTCTATAAAAGCTAATGCTATTTTAGAGAGGTGGAGTAGATGATGGCATGGGAATCATATATACCTGTTGTTATTACTAGTGTTCTTTTCATTAAGAAATAAGTAGCAGGATTATTTATTGGAATTGGGGGGTTGCTTAATTCTTGGAAAGAATAGCATATCCTAAAACCATGTCAAATCTCTTAAATCAGATATGTCTGTGAGGCTAACAAAACCAGGGGAATTCAAACCCAGATAAAAACTGGTCTGGATTTCTTTGGACACAATGAAAACTCAAATTTCTATAACATCATGATGATACAAAACCACAGTGCTGTCTGGCATGTGAAGCCCTAATCCAAATGAAAAACAGCTCTTCAGTTTCATCTAAACAGGGCTACAGTCTTCCCTCACATGCAGGCTTTTGCCATTTGTGGTTTTCCCTTGCTTCTGTGTATCATCACTCCATGTCATGTATGAAACCAGATAGCTTCATGAAGGTGGAAATTGCCTGATGTGTGAGTCTCCTTATTTTAAAGATGAAGAATCTAAGAACTGAAGATTTTTAATGCAGTGTCTGGCGCTGGAAAGCTGGACTCCTCTCTGCTTCAAACTTGGCATCTTCTTGCCATGTCCTCTCAGGCTGCATAGGGACACAAACTGTGTCCTCACATCACAGAAGGCATGGGAGGTTTGATGAGCAAACAGGTGTGAGGGCATGATCTTCCACCTCTTTTGTATGGTTACAAGTCCATTCATAAAAACAGAGCACTTATGACTCAACCATCCCCATAGGGTCCACCAGGGACTGGCAGGTTCAGCCACAGCAGCTTTGCCCCTGGTTTTGATAGGTTCTGTTGGTCTATTCTGGACAAGGCTGGGGTGTGTTTAGGACAGGTCAATAAGTGAGGCCGAATCCTGCTAACAGAAAGTTGAGGGTGTTTTAAATCCCAACAGATGTCTCAAAGTATCAAAATTACCTAGGAAATGTACATTCTTCAGGAGACTGTTCAGAGGATGGAGAAGACACCTCTGAGTATATTTGCATAAATTCACCCAACAATATCTGGATAACAGTTGAATTTAGTTCTTCAGCTCTTTGTTGCTGTTTGAGAAAATGTCTCACTTTGTCACCAAGGTTGGCCTAACACTCACTGTGTAACCCAGAATGTCCTTAGACGGTTAACTGTCTTCCTGCCTCAGCCTTCCAAGTGCTAGGGTTTCAGGCATGAGCCACGATTCTGACTTCTGCAGGGGCTTTCCAGGCTGGTACTTTTCCTCATCACCAGCACCACTGTCTACAAACCAGCCTGTGGGCTTCATGTCACAAGAATCCAGATGTGTGAATAAACACGAGCTGACACACTTCCCAAGACTGTTCATTCCAGATACACACAGAGTATTCTTTTTCTAAAGTAATGGGAATGTGTGGCCACAGCATCTTTCAGAGATTAACTTGCTTATGAAGAACACGTGGCTAAAGCCAAAGTGACTATTTTAAGACTGACTCACAGTGAGAAGCTCTTCCCGGGACCTTAAAGATGTGGGTTTCCTCAAACCAACAGCCACGAGAACCATCTTCATTTTGTTTGCTCAGAAATCTACTCTGGGTTCCAGAGTCTTGTGTATTCTTCATACTTAGCAAATATATTTATATTTTATTATTGTTAACATTCCTCTATTTCAGTTGTAGTGAAATTTCATAAGAAAATGACCAATGGTGTTTCTAGAATCTAATTTAACTTAAGAGAGGACCTTTTCTCTGGAGTATTTTTTTGTTTTGTTATGTTGGGGATTGAAGCCAGGGCTTCACATAAACCAGGCAAGTACACTACCAACTGAGCTACATTTCTAGACATGCCTTTGAAATAGATTAGCGGGGCTGCATGTGATACAGTTATATGGAGTGTTTACTATGTTTAAACTTTTTTTTAATTTTTAAATGACTGTTATCAAGGACATGAACACTCCATGGGAAGGTTTTTTTTATTTATTTTTGTATCTTTATTACCCATAATAAGATACACTGTATGAGCAAATAATGTGTTGGTTATTTCCCTATTTCCCTCTTCCCTGTCCCCAAATTAGCTGGATATCCTCCTGCATGGGCAAACTGGATCAGTCCATAGGGTAGGAGGTTATGGATAGCCTAGGAGTTAACCTGGTTCCACCACCCCCCCTTGTATGTTGTTATTGAGGGGGCCATGTCTCTGGAAATTCTTCTCCACCATGGCCCTTACAACCTTTCTACCCCCTCTTCGGCTCAGTTCCCTGTGTCATGGTGGGTGAGTATTAAGTCTGTGTTATTGTTGAAGTCTTAGGGGCTTCTGTACTTCTGCTTTAGGTTGTTTTGAAAAACATTGGTGTCTGTCTCACTGGCTTATCCTGGGTTGACTGATTGGATGTGGTTATAGGTCTCTTGCTCTTCCCACCATTCTCTGTGGGGTTTCATGTGGAGCCTTCATGGTAGGTCTGGGGTGGCTCATCTCTTG
Organism: Zapus hudsonius; assembly: GCA_004024765.1. Taxonomy (NCBI): domain Eukaryota; kingdom Metazoa; phylum Chordata; class Mammalia; order Rodentia; family Dipodidae; genus Zapus; species Zapus hudsonius. The sequence goes on along the minus strand of PVHP010007049.1, from coordinate 1,939 downwards.
CCAGGATGTCAGCCATAGGTCTGTGGCTCATTGGTAGGGTTGTAAAGGCCATGGCTCTCTCGCTGCCTTTTGAAAAATACAAACAGAATCTCCATTGGAGAGTAAGATCAGTATAGGTTAACTGAGATACATATTTCTAAATTGGCAATATTCTATTGTGAGTAGCCTCTTTGTAGTTTACTTGTAAAGTGGATTTCTCTTTGGGGTCCCAAGATTTTGGTTCCCAATGTATTCTGCCCTGAGTCCTAATTCCAGTTAAGGGCTCCTTGTCACTGAGTGGATTACTTGGCCAAATTAAAAGCTGTTGATTACCTCCCCTAGGCTTTGATGCCTCCATTGCACAAGCGATTGTTTCTTGGTTCGCTGTGTTCTCCCAGTAGGAAGTATGTTCAGCCTACTCATGGCAGCAGACTGCGTTTTAGATTAGTGGTCTCTGTTTACTCCAACTATCGTTGACCAGTTTCCCCTGACAGTTTATGCAGTGCCTTCCAGCCCTGCACTAACATCTGGGGACTGGTTACCATTCTGGACCTCACAGGGTCTCACAGTACTCATCGTTGGCTTTCTATGGTTTCTTTAGCAACAGGATCTTACCTTAGGCCTGGGGTGGGTATTCAAGAGCTTTGACACAGTCCTGTCTTGTTTTTGGGATCTCATGGGTCTCTTTGGTCAACAGCTCAGTGAGGGAAGGAGCCAATGACTGGGACAAGGAGTTGTGGGTCTGATCAATTTTTCATGGAGTTAGACTTTCTCCCCTTCTATCATGGCCCCGCTTGCCAAACAATGCCCACTTCTTGCTCCGTAGGTTACTGTATGCAAGTGAGGATTTTATGGTTTTGATTAATTTACCAAACCCATTGATATTCAATGATGTCCTGTTTCCTTCTTTCTGACACCTTCCATCACTCCTGTTTTCAAACAGGTGTATCTGATCAGGACTTCTGGCTCAGTGTAAAGTTAGGTTAATTCTGCCTAGGGTGTATACAAGTAACTGACACTGACCAATAATGAGAAGGAAATCTCACAACATAAGAAAAGAAACTTTGATTCTGTACAGACAAAAACATCGTTCTCAGAGTCAATAGACCCCCTTCAAACTGGGAGATGATTTCCGCCAGTTACAACTCAGACAGAGGCCTAATTTCCAAAACCTACAGAGAACTCAAAAAAATTAATAACAAAAAAGCAAACTGCCCCCTCAAAAAATGGGGCATTGATCTCAACAGAGATTTCACAGAGGAGGAAACACAAATGGCCTTTTCTCACCTGAGAAAGTGCTCAGCATCCTTAAGCACCAGGGAAATGCAAATCAAAACCACAATGAGATACCACCTTTCCCCAGTCAGAATGGCAATCATAAAGAAAACCAACAACAATCATTGCTGGCGAGGATGCGGGGAAAAAGGAACCCTCCGTCACTGCTGGTGGGATTGCAAACTTGTTCAACCACTATGGAAAGCAGTGTGGAGGCTCCTGAACAGAATAGACATAGAACTACCAATGGACCCAGCTATCCCTCTACTAGGCATCTATCCACAAGATGTTACATCTCAACACAGAAACATTTGTTCAACTATATTTATAGCAGCTCAATTCATTATAGCCAAGAATTGGAATCAACCCAAATGCCCATCCATGGAGGAATAGACAGCGAAACTGTGGTATATTTACACGATGGAATTCTACTCAGCTGAAAGGAAAAATGACATATCAAACTTTAGGAAAAAATGGTCTGACTTCGAGCAGCTCTTACTAAAGTGAACACTCAAAAGAACAGAGATTCGAATGCTGCATATTCTCCCTCATATGTGGTCCTTAACCAGGATAACTGTAAACTCTATGGAGACTAGTAGAAAGAAGTGAGAGTTATGAATGAGGGGTGAGGGATGGGGGAAGGGGAACAGCTTAAGCATGAGGCTAAACCAAATTAGGTTCAAAA